>RJWH01003583.1:0-145698 GCA_004363575.1 Solenodon paradoxus
TTCTACTCCATTGCTCTATGTCTCTATCCCCTTCTAGTACCACAGTCTTGCTTACTAAATCTTATAAAAAGTCTGAAATCAGGTAGACTGAGTCTTCCTATTTCATTCCCTTTTTCAAAATTATTTTAGCTTTCCTTTCCACACACATTTTAGAGTAATCTTGTCTATAGCTACAAAAATAATCTGTCTACAACTTTGATAGGAATTGCTATAAACCTGCATATGCATATTGGGAGAAATGACATCTTTTACTACATTATGGCTTTCAATACGTGAACACAATATATAACACTTATTTAGATTTTCTTTGATTTCATTCATCATTTTTATATATAACAACATATAAGTTCTATAAATCTTGTTTGATTTACACATGAGTATTAGTCAAGTGACTATAAATGGTATTACAATTTCAGTGTCCACGTGATTATTACCAGTATATATAAATGCAAAATATATTGATCTATATATAATATATGAATATATATTTATTTATACATAAAATTTTATGTTTATCCTAGATTCTGTAATGTTGTTGAACTCACTTATTAGTATTGAGATTTTTAAAAATACAGTGCTTAGGGTTTTCTACACAGACATGGATACTGTCTGCAAATTTGTTCAATTTTATTATTTTCTTCCAACCTATATGACTTTTGTTTCCATTTCTTGCCTATTGAATTATTTAGAACCTCCAGTACTATACTGAGTAAGACTGAAGAGCAAAATTCTTACTTTATTCCTGGTATCAATAGAAAAGTGTTTAGTTTTTCACTATTAATATAATATTAGCTGTAGGTGTGTTGTAGATTGCATCTCTGGAATAAACTACACTTGGCCATGGTGATTTTTTTTTTAATAATTGCTGAATTATATTTGATAATATTTGTTAATGATTTTTGTTCATATTGTTGAGGGATAGTGGATTAAATTCTGTTTTGCTTTAGATACAGTTTGGTTTTTGAGATCAGGGTGATATTAGCTTCATAAAATAAATTGTGAAGTATTTTCTTTTCTTCTATTTTCTGGAAGAGATTGTGAGAATTATTGTAATTCTTCTCTAAATGTTTGGTTAGAATTCTCCAGTGAAACCATCAGGGTTTGGAGATTTAGTCTGGGGAGCTTCTTCATTATGCATTCAATGTCTTTAATAATTATAGGGACAGTTATATGACATATATTATAGTGGATAGCGGTGATAGCTTCTGTTTCTTAATGAGTTAGTCATTTTATCTAAGTTGTCAAAATGTATGGATGTAATACGTTTTGAGATCAGGATTTGTGAACACACCAACTAAGTTCTTTTAAAGATTATTTTGGCTATTTGAAGCCCCTTGAGATTCCATATATATTATTAAGGATAGATTTTCCTATTTTTGAAAGCATTGTTGGAAGTTTGATAGAAGTTCTATTGAATTCGTAGATCACTTTGGGTAGTGTCGAATCCTTGGACATGTGATGTCTTTCCATTTAATGATCTATCTCTAATTTATCTCAGCAATGTTTGGTAGTTTTCACTGGATAAGCCTTTTTTACTTTTTTGACTAAATTCTAAATATTTAATTCCTTTTGGTGATACTATAAATGAAATTGTTTCCCTAACCTCCTTTTCAGGCTGTTCATTATCAGTGTATAGAAATACAAGTGATTTTTTAAGTTGATATTTTACCCTTCTATTTTTCCAAATTCATTTCTTAATTCTAACAATTTTATTCTGATGTGGAATATTTAGGATTTTCTACATGTAAAATGAGAAATAAATTTACTTTTTTCCTTTCTAATTTAAATGTGTTTTCTTTCTTTTTCTTGTCTAATTGCTCTAACTAGAACTTCAGTATGATGTGAAAAACAAATGTAAAGTAGACATCTTTGCCCTGTTTCGATCTTAGGAGAAAAACTTTCAGTCCTTCACCATTGAGCATGATATTTGTTGTGGGCTTTTCACATGCAGCATTTATTATGTCGAAGTAGTTTCCCTTCTATTTTTGTTTTTTGAGTTTTTTTCTTTTTATCATGAAAAGGTATTGAATTTTATCAAATGCTTATTCTGTGTCAACTGAGATAATTTATTTTATTCTCTTCACTTTATTAATATGGTGTATTACACTAATTGACTTTTGTATGTTGAACCATCCTGGCATTCCAGAAATAAGTCATGCTTAGTCATAGTGTATAATCCTTTTATTATGCTACCGAACTCAATTTATTAGCAGTTTATTGAAAAATTTCACATCAATATTCATAAGGGATATTGGTCTGTAATCTTGTAGAGTCTTTAGCTGATTTTTGATTTTGGGGTCATGCTAGCCTTAGAGCATGATTTAGGAACTATTACCTCTTTACTTTTTTTTGAAAATTTGAGGATTGTTGTTCTCTAAATATTTGTTAGAATTCACAGTGAAGCTGTCAGATTTGGAATTTTTCTTTGTTGGGAGATTTTTGATTGCTGTTTTAATTCCCTTGCTAGTTACAAGGTCTTTTTTTTCAGAATTTCTATTTCTTCATAATTTAGTTTTGATAGGCTTGTAGTACTAGGCATTTTTCCATTTCATCTAGGTCATCTAACTTGTCGGTATATAATTGTTCATAGCACTTGCTTATAATCCTTTTTGTTTTTATAGCTTACATAGTAATGGCCACATTTTTATTTCACATTTTAATAATTTGATTCCTTTTCTTTAGTCAATATAGCTAAAGCATTTATCAATTTTGCTGATCTTTCAAGGAATCAACCTGCTTTGTTGATTTTACCTATTTCTTTTCTATTTCATTTACCTTTTCTCTAATCTTTATTATTTCCTTTCTTCTGATAGCTACAGGTTTAGTTTGCTCTTTGTCCAATTCCTTAAATTGTAAGTAGGTTGTCAATATAAAATATTTCTTTAAAAAAATTTATTTATTGTAATTATTTTACAAATTAAAATAATTTCCTGTTTATAGGTTCCCCATTTCTTAGATATATTTCAACATACCATGCTCCCTCACCAAATTACCAAGTGTTCTTCTCCATTGTCCAGTGGGCTCCACCACCATTTGCCCCCGCCTGCCCCATTCCCTTTTGGTCACCTCAGTTCTGTGGCAAATATTTTAGGATTGGTTATGTTTCATCTGCTCATTTGTTTTGTCTATTCACATTCCACCTATGAGTGAGGTCATCTGGTATCTATCTTTCTTTTTTTTTGACTTGTTTCACTTAGCATAACCCCCTCTAGTTTCATTCATGTTGATTCAAATGACAGAGTTTCATCTCTTCTAAGGGTTGTGTAGTAGTCCATTGTATATATGCACCACATCTTCTCTGTCCATTCATCTGATGTTGAGCACTTAGGTAATTTCCAGTTCTTAGCTATTGTGAACAGGGCTGCAATAAACATGGGGATGCATGCATCTCTGCAATGGGTGCTTTTGTATCTTTTGGGGAGATGCCCAGAAGTGGGATGACAGGACCATATGGGATTTCCATCTTCGGGTTTTTGAGGAATCTCCAAACTATTCTCTGTAGGGGTTGTACCGATTTGTATTCCTACCAACAGTGGGAAAGTGTTCCCTTTTCTCCACATCCTCACCAGCATTTGTTGCTTCCAGACTTTTGGATAATAGCCAGTCTTTCAAGTTTAAGGTGATATCTCATTGTTGTTTTAATTTGCATTTCCCTGATAATCATCAAGTGGGAACATAATTTCATGTGCCTGTTGGCTGTCTGTATATCCCCTTCAGAAAAGTGCCTCTTCAATTCCTCCTCCCATTTTTTGATCGGCTTGATTGTTCTTCTGTTGCTTAGTCTTATGAGTTCTTTGTATATTGTATGTATTAAACCTTTGTCGGAAATATTGATTGCAAATATCTTCTCCCAGTTAGCAGGTTTCCTTTTGGTTTTGGTGTTTTGTTGCGAAGAAGCTCCTTAGTTTGATATAGTTCCAGTTGCTTATTTTTCTTTTTGTTTCCCTTGATAGTGGAGTTGAGTCCCCAAAGGCTTCTCTACAACTGATGCTATGGAAAGTGTTTCCTATGTTGTCTTCTAAGAGCTTTATGATTTCTGGTCTTATGGCCAAGTCTCTAGTCTATTTTGAGTTAATTTTTGTGAATGGTGTTAGAGAGTGATCTAGCTTCATTTTTTTTTGCATTTGGCTGTCCAGTTTTCCCATCACCATTTATTGAAAAGACTTTCCTTTTTCCATCAAATGCTTTTGGCTCCTTTGTCATAAAATAACTTACTGTAGGTGAGTGGGTCAGTTTCTGGTGATTCAGTTCTATTTCACTGATCTGTAACTCTGTTATTAGTCCAGTACCATACTGTTTTGATCACTATGGCTTTGTAATATAGTTCGAAGTCTGGAAGTGTAATCCCTCCAGACTCATTCTTTTTTCTAATGATTACTTTGGCTATTCAAAATCTTTTGTTGCTCCACACAAATTTTAGGAATGTTTTGTTCTATTTCCTGGAAATAAGCCTGTGAGATTTTAATGGGGATTACATTAAACCTATATATTGCTTTACATAAGATGGCTATTTTAATGATATTGATTCTTCCCAGCCATGAGCAGGGGATGTCTTTGCATTTCTTTGTGTCCTCCTCTGTTTCTTTTAAGAAGGACTTGTGGTTTTCATTGTGTAAATCTTTTGCTTCCTTTATTAGATATATGGCCAGGTATTTAATTTGTTCAACTTCCATTTTAAATGGGTGTGATTTTCATTTTCTTCTAGCATGTTATTTGCACATAAAAATGCAACAGATTTTTGTGCATTGATTTTGTAGCCTGTCACTTTACTGTATTTATTGATGAGTTCCATAAGTTTTTTGTTAGAGTTTTTGCGATTTTCAATATATATAATCATAATCTGCAAATAATGAGAGTTTTACCTCCTCCTTTCCAATTTGGATTCCTTTTATTTCCTTTTCTTGCCTAATTGCTCTGTCTAAGACCTCCAGTTCAATATTAAATAGCAGCAGTGAGAGTGGACAACCTTGCCTTGTTCCTGACCTAAGAGGAAATGCTTTCATTTTTTTGTCATTGACAGTGGTGTTGGCTGTGGGTTTTCACATATGGCCTTTATTGTGTTGAGGTATGAATCTTCTATTCCCATTTTATGGAGGGTTTTTAATCATAAATGGGTGTGGGATCTTGTCAAAAGCTTTCTCTGCATCTACTGATATGGTCATGTGGTTTTTCTCTTTGCTCTTGTTGATATGGAGTATGACATTAATAAATTTACATATGTTGAACCATCCTTGCATTCCTGGGATGAATCCTACTTGGTCATGATGGATGATCTTTTTGATGCATTGTTGAATTCAGTTTGCTAATATTTTGATGAGAATTTTTGCATCTGTGTTCATTAAAGATATTGGTCGGTAACTTTCTTTCTTGGTGACATCTCTGTTGGCTTTTGGTATCAGTATAATGTTAGCATCATAAAAAGTATTTGGGAGAGTTCCCTGTTCTTCAATATTTTGGAAGAGCTTGAGAAGAATAGGTGTTAATTCTTCTCTGAGGGTTTGGTAGAACTCATTGGAGAAGCCATCTGGTCATTTCTTGCTTTTTAATGTAAACATTTTAATTATATACTTCTCCTTTAGTACTGCTTTCAGTTTGCTATGTTATGTTTTCATATTCATTTGTGTTAAGATTTCCCTTTTGATTTCTTCCATGACCCATTAGTTCTTTATTAGGATATTGCTTAACTTCCATACATTTGTGAACTTTCTAGTCATTTCTTCTGTTATTCATTTCTAATTTCATCCCATTATGATCAGAGTAGGTACTTTGATCTATCCTGGAAAATGTTCCATGTGCACTTGAGTAGAATTTGTATTCCTTGTTGTTAGGTAGACAGTTCTGCTATGTGTGTTAGAGCTAGTCGGTTTATTGTGTTGTTCAAGAATTCTGTTTCCCTATTTCTCTCCTCTAGTTGTTCTATCCACTACTAACAGATATTAAAGTCCTCAACTATTCTTATAGAACTATTTCTTATTTTAATTCTGCCAATGTTTGCATCATATATTTTGCTGGTTACTAGGACTTAAATGTTCATAATTATACATCTCTTTGCTGTATTTATTAATATATAATATCCTTATTTATCTTTTGCAATTAAAAGAAGAACGTTTAGAGCCTGCTATATGTGATATTAGTATAGATATCTCTCCTTTTTTTTTGTTACTATTTGGATGAAATATCTTTCCTCATCTTTTCATTTTGCTTCTGTTTGTGTCTCTGAATCTAAAGTGTGTCTTCTACAGATACATAGAGTTGAAATATGTTTTTATCCATTCTGTCATTCTCTGTAGTGATTAGTTTAATCTATTTATATTCTATGAATTTTAATTTTAGCTATTTAACTTTCAGTTCTAAAATTTCACTTTGATTTTTCTTTTTAAGCTTCTATTTCTTTATTAAAAATTTCCATTTCTTTGCTCAGCCTTTCTTCCTTCCTCCGTTTTGTTTTAAGCATACTTGCAATTTTTCATTGAAAACTTTTTATCTTGACACTCAGAATTCTATCATTACTGTCATTTTGGTGTTGACACCTATTGATCACCTTTTCTTTATTCAATTTTCAGCCTTTCTGGTTGTTGTTAAGATGAATAATTTTCTATTGGAACCTGAACATTTTTGTATTATGTTATGATATTCTGCATCTCGTTTAAACACTCTCTCTTAGCTGCTTTTCTCTGACACTACTCCAGCAGAATGCTGCCAGGAGGAGGTAGGGGGGCAGGTTCTCCACGGAGCTCCATTGATATTGGTGTGGGATATGGGGGGCTTCTTGCCATAGCTGGATGGGGAGGAGTTCTACTTTCTCCCTGGACCACGTCTGCTCCTCTGGCCTCCAATCTGGCCTCTCTGATACAGGAGCGGGAAGGGTGTCTTCCTTTCAGCTGGGCATTGGTGAAAGTTTGACTCTCTGTTACTACCCTTTTGACAGTGCCCCAGTGGGGAGCGAGAGGGGTGCCTCAATACTCTGGGCCAGAGTGGAGGTCCACGGTCTCCACTGACATTGTGGGAGTCCACATACCTGCCTGGCAGGGTGCAAGCTGCAGCTGCCTACTTGATCCTTCTGACACTACTTGATGTGGATGCTGGTGTTGGGCACCTCCACAGAGCCTGACAAGGGTGGAGATTCATGTTCCCCTGTGGTCTTTGCTGGCATGGATGTATTTTCTGTGCTCTTTGGGTGGGACTATGTGTTTATTGTCTAAAAGAGTTTTTTTTAACTTTTAGGCTACCTCTTCCCTCATCCTTTGGTTAGGAGAACAGGCTTTTGTTGAGACTATTTTAAATCTGTGTCTGCTGTCATTTTTGAGCTACTGGCTTCTTTAGCATCAGGGAGTAACTGAAACAAAAAGAACATGCAGAGAACTTAACGTGATGGTGTTCTTTGGGTTGTGAGGTCCGTAGTCAGTTATCACCTTCTCTCTAACTTTCAGAATCTTGTATTTGTTTCACATGTATTGTCTAGATTTTTTAGTTGTACTTAGAGGGAGGAAAAGGAAATTGCATGCCTGTTCTACCTTCATGAACAAGGAAATATATGTATTCTTTTTATAATATGGCTAAATGCCAAACAAACAAATAAACAAACAAACAAAAAAAAAACCCTTAAATTGTAGCTAGAGCTATATGAGTAAATTAAGGGTTACTTGCTTAATTTAATCCAGAGAGAGTTAAATTGGTGACTGTGATAATGGGTGATGATTTAAGACAACAATTGCACTGCACTGAGAACATGCTGTGTGGTTTGTGTCATTCTCCTATTGTTAGGAATCTTCACGGTGGACCCATGAAGCCAGCATTATCCACGTTTTATTGTGAAGTGGAGATACAGTTTAAGAAAATATTTCCCAGGTTAAATACCTAATGAGTGAGACAGGAGGGATTCAAACTCTAGCTGCTCCTAATCCCAAACCCATATTCTTAATCTCGGTGCCTCATTGCCTCTGTGGGTTTTCTTTTAGAAGAGAAAGACTGGAAGCATTTAGGTGACATCCCATGGAGAAGAGGAAATGTATACTGTAACTGAGTGGCCCCCATTATCTGTGGCTCTGGAGAAAGCACTGATGGTCCCCTTGAAGGAAGCTGTTTTCGCCTAGACTCCTGATGGCATTTCTGCAGAACTTATGCTTTCTATTACTTCCCTAAAACAACCTTGAGATGTATGTGGGAGCCAGACTCATTGAAGAACAGATGGGAAATCTGTATCCCAGAGAGGCCTAGTGACTTGTCTAAGACCAGATGGTATTTCATGTTAGAGGCAGACCTGGAAAGGTCTTCCGAGTGTGGAGCCTGGTTGCACTCTGCACCTCTTCCAGCGTGGTGTCTACACCGCTGTAGTGTTCATCCCAAGCTGGGTGCTGTTGTAGGCAGAGCCCATGCAGTTAGAGCAGGCCTCTCTCTTCCAGCACCTTCTGGCTTTCACCAGACTGTATCTGATGGAAACCTTATGTGGAACAAAAAACAAACCTGAAAACCAGGCCCATCTCCATATCCCCATCCGCTGGATAAACATCTCCAAGACAGACGCACAGGGAGGCCAAACTCTCTCTGCCAAGTTTTTAACCTAAAGTTTGGAAGCAGTTTGCATTTTCCGTAGAGCAGTAAACTATTTTCATTCCTTCTGCAGTGAACGAGTCCTTATGGGGCGATAATTTACTTTTAATCTCTCTTTCAGGAACTGATGATGTTGCCTTCTTGCCCGGAATAAGTTGTGAGTTAAAAGAAAAGACACATTTTGGGGAAGTTTTCTTCTTTCCCATCTTTTCTTTTTCCCCTTTTGAAAGCCTGCTTTGGGAGTCTTTGGATCCTTGCTTCTTTATTCGGAGAGAACTTGGCTCCTTCAGGGTGCCCCCATTCCTCTGCCGAATCTAATCTGACTGTTCTATTTATAATTCTTGAGCAAGATGAATCTCGTCTTTGTATTTCTTTCTGAGCAACAGCGTTCCCTCCCTAGGACTTGAGCCATTTAACCTCTACAAGAATCTCTTTAATTTCTCTGCAAATTGCCAGAAAGCAGGCAGCTGAAACCCTATCAGGGCCTGGATCATATCAGACCTGCTTTAAACTGGCACCCTCATCCACCTCCCCAATCTCCTGGGGGTTCATTTAGGAGCAGGGTTGTGCAGAAAACTTCCCAGCAGCAATGTGGTGACGCCAGTACTGTCTGGGAAGCTTGACAAGGACAGACACGCTCCCTGGAGGATGGAGAGGGAAATCCTGCCCGCTTCTAACCAAACCTTCGTTCCTCCCAGATCCCTCAAGGCCTATTCTCTGTCATTACATTATGAATATCCACACTCATCCTTAAACTTAGATTCATCAAATTATTTTGCTTGGAAACCCTGTAGTTCAAACTCTTAAGGAAAAGAAAACAGAGACTAAAAGAAAGGAACAGCCCGATCACACCTGTTAGTTCGAGAACTGAGACACCTGAATCAGTATCCTAATTTATTCCTCCATGAACCTGTGAAGGCATTGCTTTGATTTGATGAATCCACAGCAATAAAATGTCATTTTAGTAACACATCTCTGATTTATATGCATTTTTATGCTGTTTCCATTCATTCCTTATCTCCCATACCTCACTCTGTCCAGTTGCTTCTCCTATGTCCAGGACAATTCTCTTTGTTCTTGGGGGTGGGGGTGGGGGTGGGATCTTAATAGACCCCTGGAGTATAATTCTGGAAGCAGGGTTTGAGAAAGAAGTTGATGAGCCTCAGAATCCCAGATCTAGAATAGACAGATGATCATGTCTATGGAGACCTTGAAAGCTGTATTGCGCAGGAAGTTAGTGACCAAGACAGGAATAGAGCCTGAGAGTTTCCCCTTCCGGTCCTGGTATTTCTACACTCCTTAGAATTCCTGCTGGCTCTGGTGGTTTCCAGGTCTGCCTTGGGTCTGGAATGTCCATTAGGCAATTCTTTTAACTAGATTGCTAATCTGATACTCATTTTTAAAAGGCTATTACATCATCCTTGTAAATTCAACCACATTTTAACCTCATTTGCCATGAGCTTCCTTGTAAAATTAAGTCAGAAAGGATTCAAATATTTACTTTGTTCTCTGTAACATAGTTGCTCTTTTTGAGCAAGATAAACTAAGAGAATCTTACAAGTTTTGAAAGACCAGGAATCATTGTGTCCCGTTGAACATATTCATAAGCACTTTTATCCTTTAAAGTTACCAAGATTCATTTGAATATAACAGAGATGCTACTATGAATCAAGCATAACTATATTTATTTCATACTGAGATCCGGGTGGAGGAACGGCTGTAATAAATGGCTTCTAAGCCTGTCACTTTCTTTGCCCTGACTCCCTGGTTCCATGGTTCTGTAACACAACTTTTGCTATTGGTTCTAAATTATTTGGGAAGTGTGTGGCATAGCGCACTTTTTGAATGTACCAGAAGAGAGGAAGCACAGTTTTGAAAGAGCCCACCTGTCTTCACTGTAGGCTCCTGTCTTGCTCGCCATCCAGGAGTTCCCTCCAGTCAGTTAAGGATATGGACACTTACTTAGTGAACAGAGAAGGGAAATAATGTTTCTTGAAGGCTCAGTAGGTTCCAGACATCGTGCTACATTCTTCACAAACATTTTTCTCTTAATTAGCATAGCATCTTGTGGGCAGGTATGGCTGTCCCCATTTTAATGATGGAAAAATTAAAGTTCAAAGAAATGTAATGAACTTTGCCTATGGTTACTCAGAGGATATATGGTTTAGTAAAAATTTAATCCAGGTCTTATGACTATTTCTGTAAGTGTGAGAATTTCATGGTGCATGTGTATATGTGTGTGTGCACGTGCGTGTGTGTGTAAATGGAATAGCTGGGTCGTGAAGAGTATTCATCTTCAGTTGTGAAACAAATTGCTCTCCACAGCGATTGCATTTATTTAAATTCTCTGAAGTGGTGTTTAAGTATTCTTCCTCTTCCATTTTCTTGCCAGCATTTGGCATAATCAAAAATTTCAATTTTTTTTTGTTATCACCTGGTAATTCATTGTGGTTTTAATTTACATTTTCTTGGTTATAATGAGATTTCTTGTCTTTTAAATGTCTATTATTGCTTGTTCAGGTTTTCTTTGTGAATTGCCTGTTCATAATTTTTGCCATTCCTTCATTTTCAAAATTAAGTTTTTTATTTCTAGTTTATGTATAATATATATGTATACATATTCTGATTCTTCAAAAATTATATAAGCTTTAAATATCTACTCCTTATCTGTATATAAGTTCTTACTTTTTCAATGATGATTCTAATAAAGAAGTTTTACTGAAGTATAATTTGTATACCACAAAATTTTCTCATAGTAAAAGGTAGAGATTGATGTGTTTTAGTGAATTTATGGTAAATCATTGGTAAATCCAATTTTAGGGTATTTTTCATCACACCCCAAAATTCCATCATGCCCATTTCAGTCAATCTCACTTCCTACTCCCAGGCCCCATCAACCACTCATCTGCTTTGGGTTCCTAGCTTTTCTTTTTCTAAAAATGTCATATAAATGGAAGTGTACCATATATCATCTTTGGGACATATCTTCTTCCATCTAGTATGATAACTTTAAAAGTTCATCCACGATGTTGCATGTAATAGTACTTGCTTCCCTTTTTCATTGCTGAATAGTATTCTATTATGTGGGTAGATCACATTTTGTTTCTCCACTCACCAGTCAATGACAATTTGTGTTTCTAGGCTTTATTATGAATATAGTGCTATAGACATCTGTGCACAAATTAGGGGGTCAATATATATTTTGATATATTTTGGAATTGCTTACTTTGATGCTAATTCTATGTTTAACTTTTTAAGAAACTGCCAAACTATTTTACAAACTAGTTCTACCATCGTTCATCAATAGTAGTCATGATAGTACTTTCTTAAGTGGGAGAAATGATTTGACGAGGTGCTTCATTGAAAAAGATATGTGAATGGCTAAGAAGAACATGAAAAGATGCCCAGCACTATTAGTCAATACAACAATGTAAACTGAAAGTGAATGAGATAATACCAGAATGGCTATAATCAAGAAGATGAACACTATCAAGTATTTCTGGGCATGTAGAGAAGCTGTTTCCCCCTAAGAAAGGTAGTCACAAAGATATCTACTGACATTTTTTTCTTCTTATTTAAATTTCTAGCCTGGCTTCCAAGAGGTCACTCCTGTGCCTACCTAGCTGGTGGCCGGCCATTGATTGGAGCAGACGTTGTTGGATGGATTCTTTAGGTTTCCCTCTGAACAGATTGAGCTCTGTGTGAAATGGGAAATCATTTAGACTTGTCACCAGCTCACCATCCTCCCTTGGTTTTTCCAGATTTTCTTGGCTCTTCTTGGCACATGTCTGCAGCTTTGTAGGCACTAGGGTATGTGCAGGAATTTATTTCAGCTCTTCCCTGAACTTCTTATTGCCTGGCTCTCACCATCACACTTCTGACTGGTCCACTTCACACCACAACAGAGGCTGCAGTCTGGGACTAGCCGCAGCTGTGGGTTTTCTCCACTTAACTGCACACAGGCATTGCCATTGTTAGCTGGAAAAGCTCTGTGTTTTCGCTCCCCACTCCACCCTCTCAACACCATCATGAATTGAGCTGGCTTCCTCTGGTAGCAAAGTTTCTATTTCACAGCTAGGCCAGCACTGAAAGGGCTACAGCTATTATCAACCAAGCTGGAGCCAGCAATAGGGACTTTGCCCGGTGAAGAGACCAGAGACCTTTGCTGCTCTCACCCGAAGTTCTAGAACTTTTCAAGAATAAGGACTTTTCCAATTTGTTCTGTGACTTTGGTTGATTTCTAGAAACTTCAGTGGGTTGACCTTGATCATTTTGTCCAATGATGTACTTATTTTTGAAGAGCTTCATTTTACTATAACTAGCAGTCCCGCCAATGTTTTAAGAGTGAAATACCTTAATTTTAATATAGTTGAGTATATCAATCTTTCTGCTTTATTTTCTTTGTTATTTTGTTGCTTTTTGACAGCTCCTGCCTCAGGTTTATTTATGTAGTCCTGGAAGACGCCAACCCTAGGCAGACACAGCCCGGGGTCACCCCAGTCCTTGTGTCTTCACATCAGACACAGGGCCTTTATTCTGGAGCCTGACTGGAGGCTGGGCTCCTTTGGGAGTCAGAGTAGGTGCTGGTGCTGCAGCCTGGGCCTTAGTTGGAGCCATGGCCTTGGCCTTTGGCTAGCAGAGCCTGAGACCCTTGGCGATGTGGGCATGAGCATGTTTCTGGAACCTGGAGTGAGTGATGGAAGCCAATCAACCGGGTTCCCGGCTGCACCCTAAGTAATATTGGGCTTGACATCTGGGGTTTTTACAAGGTCCTGGTAGAACACACGTTCTGCAGGAACTTGGGGTCCACCTCCTTAAGAAATTCAGATCCTTGTGGTTGAGGCTTCTCGACTCCATTTCTGTTCCATTGTCGGGAATTGGCTATGTGTGGAGTGGTTTTGGACTTGGCCGTGTCTGCACTGAAACCTGAGGCTCCCCAGGCACCTGAAACCTGAAAAACCTCTTTTCTGGTTTCATGCTTGGTGTCTGTGAGAAGTCCTTCCCCATCACAAAGTCCTAAGTACCTTCATTGTGACTCTTCCAAAAGTTTTTATGTGTATATTTTTGTATCCTATATAAATTGCTTTTAATGGGTATGGAATGAGACAGAAATCTTTTTTTGTTTGTTTCCTCTCACACAGATCATATTTATGGTCACATGATTAATCAATTAGTTTACATTGCAATATGCCTTTTAGAATATTGAATTTGCCTCTCGGTCTGTGACTATTTCACATCACACCCACCATCAGAGTTCTAGTCACCACCACCTTAATCCCTCTCTCCTTCCTTTCCTTTCCACCCCTCCCAGTCCCAGTCTTGTTAATTGTCCCATGAATTTTGTTTGAGATTTGTCTGTTTGGTTCTCTATATTCCTCGTATAAGTGAAACTATCTTCTATTTCTCCTCTATTCTTTCTGGTTTATTTTTCTTTACAGGATCCTCTCTAGATCCATCCAGGTTGTTGCAAAGGGCACAATTTCATCTTTTTTAACAGCTGCATAGAATTCCATTGAGTGTCTAGACCACAGCTTCTTTATCCAGTCACCAGTTGATGGGCATTTAGGTTGTTTCCATGTCTTGGCGAGTATGAATCATGTAGCACCATTTATTGAATCACCCATACTTTCCCCACTGATTGGCAATGTTCCCTCTATTATAGACAAGTGTCTTCACATATGAGGATCTATTTCAGAGCTTGATAGCCTTTGTTGCTGTTGGTTTTTATTTTTCTGGAGAGAGGAAGAAGAAGCACTGTTGTTTTTATTTAGCTGTTCATGTTGGCTGTTCCCTCAGTTCTAGGATGCGAACCTGGGTCCTGGGGATGCATGTGGACTCAGCTCAGCTGGAGGCAGCAGACCCAACTGCTACTCTGTCAGGGAGTGCCCCTATTGTTTTTTGATCTGTCCTCTTCATTTCCAATCCTAAGTATAAACCTTGAAATCTTTTAGAGCAAGCCTTTTTTCAAGAGCATTTTGGCCTTTTTCTGTCCCTTTGCACTTTCATGCAGTTATAGACTTTGACTTCTCAAGTTCCCAGAAATATTCTGATTGAAATTTTATTTGAAAGTATAGATTAACTTGAGAATAATGGACATACTTAAGATATTGAGAGCATTCATGAATTTGGTATATATTTCTATTTGTTTAGATCTTTTTAAGTATTTTTCAATAATATGTTTTCATTTTAACCTGAGTTGCTTCATACCTTTTTTTGTGAGATTAATCATTTGGTACTTTTATTTTTGGGTGTTCTAAAATTATGGTAAAAGATTTTTGCTTAAATTGAAAGGGAATGCATTTGCTATTGGGTATTTATACTATATCCAATTATCTTACTGAATACTTTTATTAAATTTATTATTAATTTTTGTAGATTCTTTTGTTGTTCTGTGTAGGCTATCACACCACCAGTAAGAACTAATTATTTGGGTTTTTTTTCAATCCTTGTGCCTGCTGCTTCTTCGATTTACTTAGGACCTTCCTGCAAAAAGTCAGAAGTATCAATAGTGGGAGTTTCTTCATTTTTCTCTATTTTTTTTTTAACATTTGATCATTAAAAATCATGACTGAGGGAAGTTTTCAGTAGATTCTTGGATTGCTTAACTTTTTTCTTTTTAAATAACAAAGGGGTATTGAATTTTATCAGCTTTTAATATTGTTTTCTGTGCTTATGGATCTCTGGATATTAGCTCATGGTTTCCTCCTTTAGTCTGTTAATGTAATGAATTATATTAATCAAATTTCTAATGCTAAGCTGTATATGGATTTTGGCATAAACCCAACTTGATTATAATGTCATTTTAATCCATTGTTTGATTTGCTTTGCTCAGATTTTATTGATCTGTTCTTGTTTATAAGGGAGTTAGATCTATACTTTCTTCATATCATTGCCTAAAGCAGTGTCTAAGTTATTATTTAGAGCAGTGACATAAGTCATACTGGTTACTGAATGGACCTTCTCTTCAAGACAAGAAGGGACCAGTGGAAATTTGGCTTATGCAGAAGACAAGAAAAAGGAGAATGGGAAGGAATTTAGTGAATATTTAAGTTCAGGAAGCAAGAACCTGAATGAGTGCTACCCTAAACTAGGTGAGGCTCAAAAATTAGGGTGAGTTTTCGATAAAGAAAAAGTTAAGTTCTGTTTAGATCTGAGCTTGAGATGTGGAGATGACTAAGGGAACTGGCCAGCTGGCCACTAGGAGTTCTGACTTATAAAAGTGATAGCAGGTGGGATATGACACCTCCTCATCTAGAGGACATACTAGAGAAAAAGAGACCATTGCATTTCTCAGCAATTTTTATAGGAAACACCCCTCGGGATCAGAAAAACAGATTCTATCCTTAAATCAAAGATAGTCAGATATTCCATCATCCACTGACTTCAAATTCGTTTGCCTTTCAGTTATTAATTCAATCTCATGAAAAGAAATCAATTTGAATCTGACTTGAACTCAGCTAAATAAGTAATCAAACATAGGCTATTTACTTTGCACCACAAATATCCTATAGATTATAAGACTTTTTAGCCTCATCCTAAGTCCAGTTGAAAATACAGTCTATGTTGTCTTTTTAACATCATTTTATTATTGATGTACTTCAGGCAGCTAATGATAGTCACATAGAATTTCAGAGTTAAAATGAATGATGTAAAACATCTTTCTCATTTCACAAATAAGAATGCCTTAGACTGGAGAGGCATGATGACTTGATCCAGGTCACTTGGTGAATTAGTCTTCACAACCCTAAGCCTTGTAGACATCAACCAGTGAACCCCTCTGCCTGTTGTAACACTCTCTGTTTTTAAGCTATTATCTGAGTCATTGTATTGATGGCTGTCTCTTTTGTTATGAACTGTTAGTTAATACAAAAAGTATTTACTGGTGTCTAAAACACATTGTGATTGTGCTCAGTTTTTTAAAGTATTTTTTTTCAGGTTTAAAAATACTCTTTGGATATAGTGTGCCCCATGATGGAGACCGTTAAGTAAGTATGCCATTGGTTAGCAAACAGAAATGTCGACCAAGGCAGGATCCACCAATTTGTTGATAAGCGATTCAGTGGATGAATCCTAGAACATATTTATCCACTATTTTAAGCTCATACTTTTGACACACAAATTGAGTTCTTAACAATATATGTTAACATTTTTACAGCTCATCAAATTTACTAAGCTGGAAGCTCATAACATCTAATATTCTTTTATTCAGAATTTAGTGAGTGCATACTATGTAGTAGTGTTACAGGCTGAGATTCAAAGTCTCTGCCTTCATGTCACATATGTGACAGCATTGGGAGTCAGACAAAAATACATAAAGAAATAAATGGTTTTTCAGATAGTAATAAGAACAGTGGGATAGAGGATAACCAGAGGAGTTCTTAGTTTAGAACGATCCGATGTGACCAGAAGAGGCCCCTTTGCAGGTCAGTTTCCTTGGGAAGCCAGCAGAGATAGAGATTGCATATAGTTTACTGTGTAGTTCTCTTTAGTACCAACCTCTCTGGGACAGCATGGGGAGCAGCGTTAGTTTTTGCTTTGTCCATTCCATTGCTTTTTAAAATTCTGTTCCACATATGAGTAAGATCATCTGGTATGTTTCTTTATTGTTCTGACTTATCTCACTAAGCATACTCCCCTATAGTTCCATACATGTTGTTGCAAAGGGCAGACTTGCATCTTTTTTTAACATCTGAGTAATATCCGTTGTGCACATGAATCTTCTTTATTCATTCATCTGTCAATGCGCGCTTGTTATTTCCCTTTTTTGCTATTATAAATAATTCCTTGGCGAACATGGAGGTGTATGTATTTTTTTCAATTCATGTTGTTGTGATATTTTGGTAAGTATCCAGAAGTGGGACAAAAGATAATATGGAATTTGGATTCTCAGTTTTTTGAGGAAACTTCATACTTTTTTCCATAATTGTGGCCCCAGTTTATACTCCCATCAACAGTGTATAGGAGTTTCTTTTTCTCTGACTCTTACCAACCTTTGTTGTTTTCTGTATTTTGATATTAGCCATTCTCATAGGTATGAGGTGATAGTTCATTGTTGATTTGATTTGCATTTCCCTAATATCAAGAGACGGGGGACATCTTTTATGTACCTTTTTGCCATTTATGTGTCTTTTTTGGAGAAATGACTATTCAGATGTTTTCATTGGATTCTTCGTTTTCTGTTTTGATTTTATGAATACTTTATAGAGTTTAGATATTAACTCCTTATCAAATGTGTGATGTGCAATATCTTCTCCCATCTGATAGTCTTTTAATTTTTATGATAGTTTATTTTGCTGTGCAGAGGCTTTTTGGTTTGAATGGTCTCATTTGGCTATTTCTGCTGGGGTAGAGTCCCCAAAGACCTTCTCTCAGGCTGATGTCATGGAACATATTTCCTGTGTTTTCTTCTAAGTATTTTATGGTTTCCAGTCTTATATCCAAGTCTGTGATCCATTTTGAATAAATTTTGTGTAAGGTGTTAGAGAGTGAGCTAGTTTCATTCTTTTTCATGAGGCTGTCCAGTTTTTCCAATAGCATTTGTTGAAAAGACTTTTGTCATTGTACACTCTTGGCTCCTTTGTTGTAAATTAACTGATCATGTATGTATGAGTTTATTTCTGGGAACTCAATTCTGTTCCACTAATTGGCGTGTCTGTTTTTATCCAGTACCATACTATGTGAATTACTATAGCTTTGTAGTATAATTTGAAATCTGAGAGTGTGTGACCTTAATTTTGCTCTTTTTTCTCATGTTTGCTCTGGAATCTTCTGTGATTCCATAGAAGTTAACAATTGTTAGCTCTATTTCCTTGGAAAAAAACCAACGAATTTTTTTTGTAGGATTTGCCCTTGCATCCTGGAATAAATTCTACTTGGTCCTGATGGATGATTTATTGATGTACTGCTGAATTATATTTACTAATACTTTGTTGAGGATTTTTTATCTATGTTCATCAGAGATACTAGTCTGTAAGCTTCTTTGGGGGGATAGTCTTACCTGTTTTTGGTATCAGTGGAATAGTTGTCTTCATAGAAAGTGTTTGGAAGTGGTCCCTGGTCTTCAATTGTTGGGAAGAATTAGAGAAGAGTAGGCATCATTTGTTCTCTGAAGGTTTGATAAAACTCTCTATAAAGCCACCTGACCATAGGGAGCTTTTTTTCCCCACATTGCATCCCTGTTCATGTCTGGAAATTCAGCAAGGTAAAATGACTTGCTCCAAGTAACATAGCGAATAGGAAGCAAAAACGTGTCTCTTTGCCCATGCTTCTTCTAGTATGGATGGCCTGGCTATATCTTGTGCATTTAAGCCTGCACTTGTGAAAGTTCCAGAGACACATGTTTCTGTACACACTTTCATAGAGGAATTGGGTGCATTGCCAACAGGATAAACGGTAAGGCTCTGTGTATGTCACTGGAGGGTATAATAGGTGACAGGACAAGTTGAATTTTTGTTTAGTCAAAACTGTCTGAATATTATTTCTGCAAAATAGATCTTGAAAATGTAAAAATGTTCAAATAATATGCTGACAGCTGAGTTAAAAGCAAAACAAGTGAAGCCAATATTACTGTATATTACTGGTTTCAAAATCGAAAGGCCAACCAGAACCACGCCAAATATCTGCAGATATTTTCAGAATTCTAACCCTTAATTTATTTGGCTTCAGGTATGAGTGGAGAATACCAGGGACAATGGTTCCTCTGGTCCATTGATCGAAGTTTGTTCCTTAACTGACTTTTAACCTCCGATCCAATCAGTTTGCCTGCAGTCAGTGTCTTATATCTCAGGCTCCTTTGCACTTTCTAAACTGCTCTTGCATAAACTGTTTCATCCAATCCTTGTAAATACACTGTCTGTTATGGATTTTTATTCCCCTTTCATTGATAAAGGAACGGAGGACCCGTAATGGTGACATAGTTGCAAAGCTTGAACTCAATTCCCTTGTTTACAAGATCATACATTCTTTCTCCTATCTCTCCACTCACGGAACAGAGTTGGGTTTCTCATGAGTGGAAGTTGATAGAAAAGGGAATAAAAATTGCATCGCAATGAGGAGAAGAGAATAGATGATTGTTTTTAACTATCGAGGCAAGTCATGTAACTCAAGTCCTTAATTTTCTTACTGGAGAAGTGATAGACTTGAACCAGATTGCATTCTAGCACTTTGTTTTCAGCTTTATGCTTCTCTGGTGTTAAGGAAACAGAAAAGAAGAAGAAATCCATACTAGGAGACAGAAACAGCAGCCATGCTGCTCCAGCCGTCATTACAACTATTGTGAGTCTTCCCGATGTTTGCAATGACTGAACGTTTCTTTCTGAACAATTCATTCAACACTTCACCGCTCAGGTATTTGTTGGTTTCTTGGTACCTGTATCACTGTGTTAAACATAATGGTGAACAGACTGAAGAGATCAAATTAAATTCATTTCCACTTCAGGATGGGAAATCTGTTTGGAACAATCAAGAGGGTTTGAAGCAGTAAGCATAGGCTTCAATTGCCATCAAATGGTAAATTGCTGAATGTCAATTGGCATTAAGTGCACCGATTTGTACCCAATTAATATACTGGGGTTGGAAAAGAAGGAAACAATTTCATTTAACTAGATTATTCTTCTCTGGATCCTTCCTGCATGAATCTCTAAGAAATCTGAGGACACTCTCAACGAATCCCTGCCCATTGCAAGCCACATCCTCCCTTGTTGGGAAAGACAGGCTGGGAGAAGCTCAGTTGAACTTGTTTCACTCCCCAGCGTCCGGTTTAGAGAAAGGCTTCTGTGGGGCACCATCTGAAATACACCATTAGCAGCATGAAAGAGATAAAGTAGCTTTCAGAAGCATTTTGTTTCTGAGGCTAGTTGAGTGTTGACCCTAGACAAAGCTGACTTACTAGCCAGTAGCCTGAGTTACTCAGCCAGGTCACTTCCAGAATTTGCCTGGAAGACAGCTGCTGGTGAATCCAAGGGGTGCACATGGCATTGCGTTGAAAACTCAGGAGCATGGAAATTCAGTGTCTCCCCAAGATCTAGAAAAGCCCCAGTATTGACAACCAACCACAGAGGAGGCACAGGTCACCCAATCACTACCTGCTGAAAGATTGGCATGTAGGGTTTTGCTAAATCTATGCTCCAGAGACGCCCCATGACAGACAGCCACATGAGCCCACACAGGCCAACAGGAGCTGGATGAGGAGAGAGCCTCATTTCACATCAACAGATTTTATGCTCCCTTTGGTTGATCATTTACATTTATATAGACTCTTTCCAAGTATGGGTTCTAAAATGACTTTACTGGTTTTTATGTATAGGGCACTGCTTTGTATCCCTTGTTGGCTGTGTATATATAAACACAACCTGATCATCTGTATTTAAATGAAAGCATGTGACTAAGTTTTAACTTGGTCATTTTCAGCCGTACCTGCTTGAATGAATTCCCCTGAGTTTTTTTTTTAAGGGTACATCAGTGTGGTGTATGATGCTATGGGATGAAACCTTTAGTCTGACTCCATTTCAATGCAAAGTGGCTCTGAACTTCCTCCCTGATTTATGTTTGAGCAAAGAGAGATGTGATGTGGCTGATAAAAATACAGGTGATGACACTTTCTCGCCTTCGCTCCAAACCCCAAATGTATTTTTCACTCCTTTCCATAAATTTGCCCAAAGACATGCCCCAGAAGAAAAAAATGTACGTGACAATGGCTTTGTGAATTAACAGGCTCCATGATGTAGTTGCCTGGTTTTGCTCTGGAGAGAGGCAGCTTCTCAGAGTGGAAAGGGATCATACCTAGAGATCGAAGGCGTAGGTCTGAGCCAAACTGTAACAAGCTCTGAGCAACTGACATCTTAGTTGTGTTTCCCAACCTCAGTGTCTGAATCTAAAATGATGAGAGCAGTTCTGCTCACTGAAGTCAGATGTTGAGAGTGAAGGACACCTGTCTTGGGGTATGTGTCAGCAGAGACTATGAAGCCTGTTTGGCTGTTGGGCTGGCTCGGCCGCGAGGTTGGCTGAACTGCTTGTCTAGGTTGAAATGTTTCCCAAATAAGGAAACGACCCTGCTCGTCGGTCACAGTTGCATGGATAGATGGAGGGACTCTAAACAGGATTCTTTGGAGGGCTGACTATGAAAGTGGATACAAAAGAGGCTTGGTACCTCTAAGAGGCCATATAAATGCATACAAATACCCACACAGCAACTTGCTGGGGCTTTGTTTTCCCTAGAGTGCAATTCCCAGGACGGCTGGTGAGGGAGCTACTAAACCTAGACGTTGTCTCGCTCAAAGCTGGAAGGATCCCTGGAAATGTGAATCACTCCTGGTCACAGCCTCTCTCGTATACAAGTTATTTGTACCTGCGCTGTTGCACCCCTTAGGTCAACTTTTTCACTCTTGGTCCTACTGACATTTTAGAACAGAGAATTCTTTGTAGTCAAAGACCCTCTCTGCTTAGCAACATCCTTGGTTGCTACCCATTGAATGTCAATGGCGCTCTCCTTTAGTAGAGCTCAACACTAAAGTCTCAAATGTTACCAGATGTCCTCTGGGGGACACAGTCATCCTGGCTGAGAATCATTGACTCAGACTGTGAGCTCTCTAAAAGCAAGTTCTATTCTTTTTTTTTTTTTTTTTTAAATCTGGTATCCTTGTACCAGTCTTAATAGTCCTACTAGATGCTCAATAAAAAGTAGATGGTGACATTAAATGACTCAACAAAGTTTTCCTTTGGCAAAAGAACCACCTCCTGCCAACTTCTCAGCCTCAGAAAGGCCACGTGGAAAAGCAGAGGGAGCTTATCATAACAGCTAAGCAAGCCCTGGCTCCGTGCGGAAACCCTTGTCCACAAAGAGTATATGTTCTCGCCATCACTCAAAGCAGATTTCGAAGAGACAATTGGAACTCTCTGATTGCCACAGGGATCTCAGAAACATGCTGGGACTTTGGCAGCTGAGGATGCCTGTAGACCCGTCTGTCTGTTTTTGCATTCCCACTTCCTTTCCTCCAGCCCCATTAGCTGGAGATTTTCTCACAATAAGATTTCCTAATCAACTTTGAGTCTCTGACCTTTATGTAACTTAGGTTTCTTGCAGGTTTTCTGACAAAACCTCAGGAGGTTGTCACTGTGCTGTGTTCGGCCCCGGCTGTGCCTGCCGACGAGAGGGGCGGTTGTTGGGGGTTAGTTACTGTGGCTATGTGGGGTTGCTGACGTGGGGCCATCCAAAGAGCTGCCTCTTCTGTGGCTCGCCGCAGGTGAGGGTGCGAGTGCCTAGACTAGAGGCCTGTTGTCCCAGGGCACCCAGCTAGCTTGGAGTGCGTCCCCACTGTGCAACAAAGGTGCCATCTCAGAAGGCAGTCTGTTCTTTCCAGGTAGGTCTTCAGCCGAAGGACTTTCTTAAGGCTCTCACACCTTTCTCTGTTTGTCTTCACTCTTGAAAGAACGATTGCCCCGTGTCTCACTTTCTCTTGAGAGTCGGAATCTCAGGTCCATCACTGGACAGACTATTTCTCTCATCAAGGTCACCGTGTCCTGCCAGTTGCTCTATACACGGTCACTCTGTATCCCCATCGCCTGGTCTATCAGTAGCATTAACCCAGAGCAGCACCTCTCTCTTGGACACTCTTTCTTTCCTTGGCTCTAGGGTACCATGCTGTCCTGGTTCTCCTCCCTCCAAGGTCATTCCTTCTTTGTGATCATTGCTGGTCTGGCCTCATCTGCTCCCATCACTCCTTTCTTTAGATTACTTCCGCTCTCCCTTCCCTCCCAAATCTTACAGTATTCTACAGTCCCCATAGCTAGCCCACTGCCATGGCTCTGAGCTCATCTCTTGCCATGTGAGATGAAGTCGGGGACTCATTCCTCTTCCCTCCTCTCCTGCTACCTAGTTTTCCTCGTTATTCTCTTTCTCGAACACACCAAGCATTCTCCTGCCTTAGTGCCTCTGCACATGCTGTTCTTTTGCCTGAACGCTTTCCCCTCCTCTTTGTATTATCATTTACTCACCTCCTTGGAGTCAGTCATCTCTGCCAATTAGCCTTCCCTGACCCAAAATACTGGTCTTCCCATCACTCCAGTTATCATTATCCTGATTTATTTCCTTATTATCACTGAACTGCACGGATGTATTTTCTTTCTTACCCTGTTCCCTCCTCTAGAAAATAACCTCCAGGAGTTTAAGAAGCATGCCCTGTTCCAGTATAGCAATCCTGAAACATTAAGAGGGGTCACCCTGGTGGATTAGCAGGTAAGTCTGAGCCCTCTGGCAAGCATAGTTCACAGACATTGAAGGACCTGTGCTCATATCCCAGGACCACAGGAAACAACCAGGATGAACAACTAAATGAAATCAATAAATGCTTCCTCCTCTTCTCTCTTCCTGCCTGCTTGCCTTCACTCCTGCCTGCATCTTTCCTTACAAAAAAGAAAAAAGAAAAAGTTAACAGCTCTTAGCCCATAGTTGGTGCTCAGTCATTTTGACAAAATGAATGAATTAATAAATCAATACCTACAATGAAAAATCAGCATGATAAAGTGGCCCTTGTCAATAATTTTCTGAAAGAGTATAAGCTGGTGATGCTTGTTTGTTAAAATAAATCATTCACACTTCAAAATGAGATTGCACATACTGCTGCTTCTTTTTCCAGTGTAAAATGTGACTTTTCTAGTTGGAAATATGAGATTTAACTCTGTGAATGTTTTCATCTCTAACATTCTGCTAATGTGTTAATGCACCAAGGTGCCCTTTTGTGATGTTCACTTTAATTCAACAAATATTGATTGTTCCCCACCCCATGCCGGGCTCTGTGCTGGGAAACAGAAATTCAGATTGTTTACACATGATTCTGCCCTCAAGAAGCTCACAGATATTTAGGGATAAGGAATATAGAACTATCATTTTGCTTTTCAAAAAAAAAAAAAATGTGTAACTTGCATCATGTTTCTATTCCTATGAAGAAGTTTAAGCCAAATGAGAACCTTAATGCCCTTGGGCGGGTAATATGTCAAACTTACTCTAAAGGAAATTGTCAAGACTAGATAGATTTCTGTGGTCCAAAAAGCACAACACTGATACATGCCTTCAGGGAGACAAAAGCAGAGTACTGCGGGGAGTTCTGAACTGGGGACAGGGAACAGGCACATCTTCGGGAGATTGTGGACAGCTTCAGGAAGGAGATCACAGCTAAGCTTGCCAGGTTGGCAGCAGGGCTTGCAGAAAGAGCAGAAACACCTGAGCACAGGTACATCGATGGGAGACTCCCAAGTCTTTTTCTAGAAGAGGGCACGCCCCAGTGTGACTGCAGTGTGGAGCAGAAACAGGACAGTAATTGGAAACAGGAATCGAGAGGAGGCGATTATTATTTTTTTCAAGAGTAACAGGATTTATAAACAGGAGACCTGCTGTTATTTCAACAAATAGCAAAATTGATATTCTAAATCTGATGATTCTTATTTGCTATGTAATGTCTGTGCAAAGGACTTTGGAGTTATCAAAGAAGGTTCATTTATTTATATCAACTTTTTTAGGTGTATATCCAAGTTTCTTTCAATCTTTAAAAATTGATAATCCATGTGGTATTTATACTCTTCGCCACCTACTAGAACAACCTATTATTCTCCCTTGGTGGATAGCAGTGTTTACAGTAAGTGTCTTTTCGCGACCAGGATGGAATTTCTCCCATTCTGTCACTTTTCCCATAAAGACCACATCTCTGACCTCCAGGGTTTGATAAAAGGTCTCTCTCATTAGCTCAAGCAGCTCTAGCTCTGTCTGAACAGGATTCCAGGAAGAATGGCTACAGGTCGAGTAACAGTATGTCTTTCCAAATAGCATAGACTCAGATGCTTAGAACTGAGCTGCACTTTCGCAGTCAGACATAGTATGTATACCTCGAAAGACTGCAAACTATGAGAGCCCTAAATGTAGATAAGAATTCAGGGAGCTAATCTGAAAAAAGGACGTCTGACATGTATTGGTATCCACAGCTTTGAATGCAGTTTTATTGTGACACCAGTACATGCAGAGATCAGGGGAGGATGCTCAGATTCAGAGCATGTCAGAGTCAGGAGACATAAGTGGTTATTTCCTTTCATTGTACAGGTCTGTATATGCAGAAACTGGGGTCAGAAGAGGCTACGACTTGGCAAAGGTCAGTGAAAGGTAGAACTTCCTCTGGTACCCAGGACTGCAATTCTTTGTACAAGAGAAGGCCATCATCTCTCAGTGACCTTCCGTGGAGGAATCTTGTGGGCCTCTGTGGCTCCCCTCCCTTTCTGTTCAGAATATACTTGCTCAGAGGAGTTAATGTGGTTGTGGAAGACAGTGGATATGTGATGGGGCGAGGCTGCAAGTGATCAGTCATCCACAAGTGTGGGAAGATGGGGAAAGGAAAAACGGGGAGGGGACGGATGAGTAAGTGAAAAGAAGGAGCAGGTGGGGAAAAAATCTCATGTAAAGGTACAAAGCTGATTCCTGTTTAAATGCAGACATGAGTCCATCATGTATCCAGCCCATGCAAGGGTCTATGCAAATTAATGGGGGGAAAAAAGAGGGAGGAGGACAGTAGGGGGCTCTAGGTCTCCAGAATCTCATAGACCCCCTCTTTCCCCATCAGGGTTTGGAGAAGGATCTGGGTTCCATCTGTGATGCTGCTCTGAGAAAGCAGAGGCCTTTGTTCTGAACTCACAGGGAGGCAGTAGAACCAGACGGTGGGGTCTCACCCCCAGGCGGTTCAGGTAGGTCAGGTCCCACAATAGTGGCCCAGGGGACACCGTTCACTGCTATTCACCCATTTTCCTGTGGAAAACTATCAAGAGCACTAATTCCACCATCAGCCCAGATGCCCCTCCTGCCTCCTGCTGGGCTCAAGCTGCTCCTGGAAGGAGGCAGTTTCCTTCCTCTTCTGGTGCTCTGGATGGAGGCAAGGAGCAGGGACTCTTGGAGACAAGCTGATGGGATGCTGTGGCAGCCTTGCCAGGACTGTGTCCCTGCCGGACAAGGTGGAGATGGGGCTCAGAAACTGGGGTGCTTGGGGAGCAAATCCTTCAGGGTCCCTGGCATCATGCCAGGCCTGAGCAGCCTGCTGTGTGCAGGAAATAGTGAACATTCTGAGTCTTAAAGAAGGAGCCTGGACCAGTTCCAAGATTACACTTAATACATCTGCTGGAGCTACAGAGTAGGGAGATGGGGGAATCTGCAGAATAACCCTTATGGCGCCAGGAGAGCACACAGCATGCGCGACACAGGTATTAAGTGAGAATAAAGACCCTCCCATATTAGGGAGCACTACAGTTCCCAGGGCTCCTGCACCGGCACCCTCTCTTTGTTCTTCCTGGGGTTCTGGGAGGTGGGCAGGCAGCGTTCATTTAGGGGAGTCCTGAGCCTGTGCATCTGGGTGTTTTCCTGTAGCACGTAACTAGCAGGTTGCCCAGTAAATGGTGAGTCAGTAATAAATGGATGGGTGAGTGGTCCAAGCTGCATTTTGCAGGAGAGACACTGATTCATGGGAAAGCATTCAATAGGGGCACTTAGGACCCGAGGGTACCCCGTTAGACCCAAGGAGACAGGGTTCCTTGTCAAAGCAGCTCACCATCCAGAGGGTAAGACAGCAGGCACAAGTCTGAGCAGTGAGGGGGCAGTCTGGCCAGGGTCTTTCTGAGACCAGTACCAAAGGCTGCAGAAGACAAGAGAGAGGCTGACTCCAGCAGGAGGATGCTAGCGCCTCACCTCCTGGTTCTCCCCATCAGGAAATTCTCCGGGTCATTTCTCTCGGCCCCACCTCTTCCCTCGACTGTTGCTAATTCATTCCTGAAGCACCAGCACCAGCAGGACTTCAGCTCAGCTTCAGGCTAACTTGTCACTCGAATTAAAATGTTCCATGGGAAAGACATGCGTGTGAATGAGAGCCAACTTTGGGGGGTGGGGTGTAGAGGGAAAAACAGTGACCAAATAATCCTCTGACTCTACCCGTCCCACCTCCATGGTGCGTGGTGTCCAATTCAGCAGAGGAGTCTGGCGGTCTGGGTTTGGGGGGAAGCTCTGCTGTTTGCTTTCCTCCCTCTAGTTCATGCTGATATGAAGTGTAAGTACATGCACAGCACAGGCACTGACGCGTGTGTGTATCTGTGCATATGCACATGCACACGCACCCCAGCCTCATCTTTAAACCGAAATGGACTGATCTTGCCAGTGCTGCTTACACTAACCAGTTCTGTAGCGAGGCATGCCCGGCATGTGCGAGCATGAGGCTTCACGTGGTGTGACAGCTGTGGGTTTCAAATTTTATTAAACTTCTGTCTTGTCCACCGTCTGATTTCTTTAAGACCTTATCTAATTGCCTTGGGCCACTGGGCCTACCACCTGGGCCATATGCAAAGAGATACATTTCACTGCCTAATTGAAGGAAAGTAATAAATGAATGCATAGTAAATAACAAAGGATTTTGATGACCTGTGTCCTGGTGGAAGAAGAATGGCTCATAAAAATAATATCATGATATATGCCTGCATTATTCACAAGGCACATGCATGCTCTCCTTCCTGCAGATGCTGTTGGGCTGTTGGATGTAATGCCTATATGGATCCTGACATGAGGGCATATATCTGAGCTGTTGACTGAGTAATGAAAGTTCCGTGTGCCTGTAACTTGTGTGTAAGCCACTTCTGCAAAGGTGTGTGTAAATTGCTGTGCACTTCAGCTCTTCCTCCTTCCCATGCATGTGAATTTCTTGCCCAGGTCCCCACACAGAGATGGGACCACTGTGAAGGAAGTGAAGGACTTACTCATCCTTATTCACTCAGATATTTGTTGACTGAACGAATGAAGCAGGTACCCGTCATCCCGTCTATACATCCAGAACTCGAATGCAGAGCTTTGCACAGCGGACAAACAGCTAACCCTGCGTGCACACCTCTGCCTGTGAGTAGAGATGCAGACCAGCTGTGCGGCATTACGTCACTTTTTTGTTTAGATGTCTCAAAGCCAGCGAAATCATTTCTACATGGCTCCTCCTACCCCAAGGGAGAAAATAAATAAACATTGTGAAGAAATGGAAGCAGCAGAAGAAGCTATGTGTTCCCTACATTCGCTTGGGGAATGAGGCACAGAGCCTGGGTTTGGGTTTCCCTCTCTTTCCCTCCTGCAAATGAGCCTCTTCAGCCTTTCTTTTCATATTAGAGGTTGGCCAAGTAATTTGTCTGTTCCAGGGCCTCTCAATGTAAATCCACATTCCAAAAATCCCAGAGCTTTTCTTCTGTTTCAGAGCAAGTGGCTGAACAAGATACATGTATTTCTTTTTCTTGTAACCAGCAAATGGCTTTTTTATCGACCCACCTCGTCTAACAGCAGGTTCGTCATTGTGTGGATTTCAGGAGTGTCTGTCTCTCTCTCCCCTCTCTCTCCATTTTCTCCTCTCTCCTCTCCTCCCCTAAATTGAGAGAGATGAATTGTTTACTTGCCTGCCCCTCTCTTCCCACAGGTTTATCTGATCTTGGGCTGTTCATAATCCACCAGCTTCTCCAGTCTTGTATTTCTCAGCTGCTGTGGCTAGAATTTTATGTGCTGATCATATTTTTCTGCTTTTCCTCATCATGTCCCTTCCTATCCCTTCTGCCCTTTGACTCTGAGCCCTCCCAAACCCTCACCTTCATGGTGCATGGGCCTATGAAATGGTGTCCAGTCCCATTTCTGGCACCCAATAAATCTAAATTTTCAAGCTTGGGAAGCCAGGCTCACCTACTGGCACCCAGATAAATGAGTCCTCCAGGAGAAACCTACACTGGTCATTACTCAAGACTCTCCTGAACCCCGACATAGGGTTTCCGGCCTGAAAAAGGCATATTTGCCTCACTCTCTGAAAATGAGAATGCACCCCACCCCCAGTGGGCTTTGCCCCACAGCTGTGCTTTTGAAATGAGCGTAATATCCGGCACACAGCAAGCCCCCTGTGAGACCAAACCAGCCCCCATGTGAGACCCCACCAGGCCACCGTGAGACCCAGTGAATCTCAGTGTGGACCACTTTGCAGATGCCTCATGCATAGTACTTTGCAGTAAGCTCAGCCAAGAAGGTTCTCTCCCAGCCCTTTCATGGCAAATTCCTTGTCTTTTGGAGGGTACTGAGCCAAAATCTCCAATCTGTACTCCATCTGATTGACAAGGGTCCTGTGTCTCCAGAGGGAGAGCAGGGCTTTTGGGGCTGGGATGGTTGCACCCAGGACAGCTCCCTGGAGCTCTGATGGGAAGGAGGAATGAGAGCCAGGGCTTCAGGGCCATAGGCCCAGGGGCTGTGTGGGGGTGAGGCCTTGGCCCCAATCTGCAATTAGGATCTGGGGGCTTCTCTGTATTAACTTATTTATTATTTTGACTTGAGAAATTACCCCCTTTCTCTCAGCCAGTCTTCTGCCTCTGCACAGTAAAAATTAATTACAATAAATTAGAACCTTTATAAAGTGCCCTGTCAGCACCAAGGCTCAGGGACAGCCCCTCCTCTGGCATCTCACTGGTCAGTGGCTTCAAACCTCATCTGGGAAGAGCAATGCTGTAGGCAAAAGTCTCCAAAGAAAATTGCCTCATGCTTTTGGCTTCTATGACTTAATTATGGGAGTTCATCGGATGCAGTGATGGTTGGTTTAATCTGGCAGCTTGGCTAGATTAGAGTACCCGGTTCTTTAACCAGGCACTAACCCAGGTTTTGATGAGATTGTATTTAAAAAATACTGTTAACAACTGTACTTGACTAAGTGATTACCCTGCATACTGTGGGTGGGCCTCATCCAATCAGGTGACAGTCTTAAGAATGAAAACAGATTTTTCCAGAGCCAGGGGGGGGGGGGGGGCGGCAAAGAATTCTCCTTCAAGACCATAGCACCAGCTTCTGCCTGATTTGCAGCCTACCTCAATGATTTCAGACTAACCAGCTCTCCTAATTCCTTGAAATAAATCTCTTTATATAAAAACACCTATATCTTTTTATAAATCTACGTCTATATCTATATTCATAGCTATCTCTCTATATTAATATATATCTGCATCTATTTCCATGTTAACATTTCTATCTCTATATTCATATATCTCTTTATATTCATGTATATCTCTATATCTACAGCTATACCATCTGTATGTAAGTACTACCGATTTTGTTTCTCTAGAGAACTCTCACTAGCACAGGTGTTTAGAATTGTATTGTTCACTGTATGAGTAATTTAAGAGGGGGCATAGACCACTCTTCTTTATTTTCTAAGCACAAAGCCCTGCGTTATGCATATGGTAGGAACTTAATAAATGCTCATTGAGGTGACCTGGTTTTTATCCAAGCCTTGAGAACCTGATGAAATCATAGAATTTTTATGGGTATTATTTATTCATATGTAACTATTTATTAGCCTTCATTATTAGTAAGATGACTATTAGTAAAATGACTCATAAGAATATGTGAGGGATAAGTAAAACAAATAATTAGTAACTTAAACTGGCAGCAAAACACTAACACTGCTCCTGAGGACATTATCTATCAAACTGCAGAATAAAAGCAGATAAGAACTACTCTAGCTGGGGCTAGGGAAACCCTCCTGCTTGGCCCCTACCCTATTCAAGGACAGGCCTTTAACAATGTTCTCGGTTGCATACAGACCTGTAACACTGCTAATTCCACATTCATTCCAATTTGGAAATGTGATGCAATAGTCGCCATTTTTAAATCAACCTACGAATCCAAACCACCTTCCTTCATCTCCCTGCAGTTACTACCCCACTCCTATCCTTGTCTTTCTAGAAAATAATTGGTGACAGGTGTCCATTCATTCAGTCTTCATAGTATCTCCTTTTATTTCTTGAACTCACTCTAGTTGGGCCTTTGTTCCCTCTATGCCATTCCAACTCTAGTAGAGCTCACCAAAGACCTTTGCACTGTTAGAACTTACAGCTGATTTTTGCTGCCACATTGTCTGGTCTACAACACCATTAGCCTCTGCTCATCACACCTTCACTTTGCAATTTTTTCTTGACTAGTTCTTGGGCTACTACTTCCTCTTTGTCTTTTCCCCTCATTGGCATTTCCTCCCTGTCTTTTTTGCATAGTTCCTTCTCAACCTCCTGGCTTCTAAAATTTGGTGTGCCGCAGGATTCTGTTCTCAATTTACAGATGGGGTGGGAGTGGGGGTGGGTTGGGAGGGAGGATGGAGGACACATCTAATCCCCTGGCTTTAAATACCATCTACATGTTGATAAAGCCAGACTCACATAGCCAACTACCTATCTGACATCTCTGCTTGGATATGAGACATCCAAAATTCACCAAGTTTAAAAACAAACTCTTGATTCTCCCCTGAAAACTGCTAGTCTGAAGTTTTTCCCATTTCCACAAATGACAGTTACATTCCATAATCTACTCATTTCTAAAACTTTGAATCAGCTTTGACACATCATTTGTTATCACACCCTATATTCAAACAGGATAACAAATGCTACAGGCTCTACTTTCAAAATATATACAGACTGGGACCACTTATCACCACTTTTACTGCCACACTGAGTCTAGTCCAGTGACCATGCTTTCTCATGTGGATTAATTTTAAAAGCCTAACTGTCTCCTTACTTTCCCCTCCACTCAACTATAGTTTATTCTCCACACAATACCCAGAGTGATCCTCTTAAAACAGTCATATCACATCTCTTCTCTGCTCAGTCTTGTGAGAGCGCTCTCTCTCACTTGAAGTAAAAAGGAAATCTTTTAAATACTTTAAAAGGGTCCAAAGCCCTACACAACCTGTCTCCAGCAGGTTAAGATAAAATATTTAGCTTCTCCCACTTTCCTATCTACCCCTGGATCTGATCATCCAGCATCAGTCACAGTCTCCTTACTATTCCTCAAACATGGTAAATTATGCACCCACCTCAGGGCCTTTGCAAATGCCATCCCCTCCATGTGGGACAGTTTTCTCCAGTATATCTACATGAATGCCTCTAGATGTTCACATGGGTCATTCCTTCTCTTCAGAGAAGACACTTTATCAGAGATCGCAGCATAACTGCCGAATGTAAAGCAAACAACCTTCCTTACCTCTTTATAGCCCTTTTACCCTGCTTCTATTTTGACATCAACTGAGATATAATCTAGTCCATTGGTTATTGACTTTTTGTGTGTTCCCACAAAAATACATGTTCTGCAGCAACAGAAGCTTTACCTTCTATGTACTTTTGTGTTCACTTGAGTGTAGTGAGCACCGTGCCTGGCACATAGTAGTTTCTCAGTAACAATTTGTGAGTATGTGAATGAATGAGTGAAGCAGACAGACCAAGGGTCCCCTTTCTTTAGTCTCCACCTTTGACTCTCTCTCCAGAGATGGTCTTATCCCCAGAGAGGGCTTCTCTCCCTTCCTTCCAAATTTTTGCTACTCGGCGGTAAGCATCTCCTGTTGTTTCTGTAGTTCTTTAAGAGCTTGGCTCTGAAGCGCATCTGAATCTCTTCAGAGTTCACATGTAGCTTGTCAGGATTTGGAGATGTGGACACTTGAAATTGCTACCTGGCTATTGTCTTGTCCTCTTTGGACTGGTTCCACTGCAGCCATGTCCGTCTCACCCACCTGTCTGCAGAGCGCTGTTCCTGATGGGAGAGCTGGGCATGCAGGACCCTGAACCCAGACAGAGATGGGATAATCCTCTGACCTGTCAGCTTGCTCATCTGTGAGTGGTGCTGAACCCATAAACTCAAGTGGTTAATGTGTGAGTTAATGTCCATTAAGTGTTTAGCACGGTGCCTGACACACAGTGACCTTGTCCCTCTTTCAGCAACCCTAAATCTTTGTTTTTGAGCAGTGAATCTACTGTTTCCAGATTCTTCTTGCCCCGTGTGAAGCTTTAGCAAATGTTTCTTGTCTGTAGTTCACACGTGCTGGGCTTGCTGAGAAAAGTCAATGATTTTTCCAAAGCACCTGTATTACAGGGTCTGCAAATTGCAGCAAGAGATTTGGGCATTGAGATAAAGTTTAAATTGTAAAAGTAATGTAAAAGCTTCAAGAGAATATATGCCAGACTATGAATCACTTGCTACTGTGCTACAGATGAGGATGAGTTACATGTGTGTGGATGATATGTGTACTTTGATTAGAAAGAAGTGGCTAGTAAACCCTCTAGAAACAAGTTATTGCCCCTAACAGTTTAGAGCCTATGCAGATGATATTTCCTGTAAAGTCTATTTAAAACTTAGCAAGGGTGGTAATCAGGGGCAGAAGACAGAGCATGCAGATTGGGCAGTTGAGGACAGTTGAATGAAAGGGTTATTTTCAAAGGCACTCCCTTGAAGCCACTGGGAGCAAGCAGAAGAGGAAGCCGGCGAGAGAGCATTCCTCTCCAGGAGAGAGTAGGCAGTTTTCAGAGAAGGCTGCCTGGAGTGCAGCTGCCTGAATACAACTTAATAGGGATAAAACCACGGGGATAAGCTCCCACCTTGCACACCTCCTACACCTTCAGGGATGCCTCCTCCTCAGTCTCTTCTAAGTGGGCACCAGGCAGATGCTGACACAGCCCCAAAGCTGTCAGCCTCCAGAGACGGAAGGGTGGAAGGGCTGGAGGGAGGGCCTGTGGAGTCAGCAGGGAAGAGTCAGCAGCAATACTTAGGAATGAGCACTTTTCATTGGGGGAAAGTGGTGTCATGGGGGCTTTCCCAAATACTTTCCTATGAAGTGGGGAAGAACTCGTGATGTTCATGCGTTACTTTTTATTAATTGTTTTAGCACACAGGGCTCTGCATGTGTGTGTGTGTATGTGTGTGTGTGTGTGTGTGTGTGTGCGTGTGTGCACGCACTGGCAGTGAGATAATAGATTTTCCCCTTTGTTTTGCTTTCCTGTGTTAAAATGACTTCATACTATTCTTTGAAAAATTAATATGGGACTGTATGATTTCAGCTGCATGAAGTGAGAACAGACTAACACAAGATATGGTGACAGGATCATAATAGGGGCTCCCTTTGGGGAGAAGGTAGTATTGACTGGGATGGACACAGGGAACCTATCTAGGAAATGTTGTGGATCTTGAACCGACACACACATACACACACACACACACACACACATATGTGCAAAACTTCATTGAGCTGTGCACTTAAGACATGTCTTTGTATCTAAATTGTACTTCAATTAAAAAAAAAAGTATGGTTATGTCCTTGGAAATGTATGTTTGTATGCAATATTATTACATGTTTATACACTCAATGGGAGCAGTTGTGTGCTAGATCCACACGTCTGATCTGTTCTCTCTGCACTTGTAACCAGCACTCCGTTTTTCAAGGGGCAAAGAAAGGGAGGGGTGTCATGAGTCTCAGAGAAAGCTACAGACAATTACTCTCAGTTGAAAATAAACATAATAAAACTATAGAAGTCTAATTTTTGCAACTTGAGAGATTTTTTTTCTGCAGCTATTCACTTCTAATCACTCTCACCTAATAAATGAATAGAATAGCTAATGTGATTAGACTAATTCACTATTCATCAAGAATATTAAATGAATAGAATATTTTGCATTTCTCCAGTCACACATCTTGAGTATTTACCTGATACTACAATCAGACATGTGTTAGATTTTCTCTCTGCTTCTGGGCCAGAGCTCCTGGATAATTATAATGTTTAATTAGCCCCACACAGCTCTTGGCTCTCCGGTGTGGATGGAAATTATAGGATGTGGAAAGAATAAATCAAAGGTGGTAAGGGAAAGTAGCCCTTTGCTGTGTCCCCCTGGAAACACCGGCAGGTGCCATGGGCAGTGCAGGTGACTGTCAGTCCACTTGAATAGAGAAGAAGTTGCTTTTCATAAAGATTTTTAAAGTGCATTTAAAAAATACAGCTAAAGCTCATGAGACAGAAAATAGGTAGAGAGTTTAATCTACTTATAAAGAGGATTTTCCCCCTGACCATTCCTGCCTTTCACATTTAATAAAATCGTAGGATCCTCTGTTGGTGGGGAGCGTCCTCTAAGCAACTAGACTGTAGTGACTGTATTCTCAGTTCCCAATGCCTCTAAGTGTGACAAAGCTGCCTGCTAGCCAAGTATCTGCTTGGCCAGTGAAACACAATGGTTTGCTTCAATCCAATCCCACGCTGCAAACATGCAGTGAGCATCCCCTCTGGTAAGACGAGGTGCTCAGTGCTGTGGACCACGTCACATTCTGCTGCCCCCTCTAGGCTTAGGGCTCCGGTAGTGCACAATGAAACCGAGACAAGATGGGGTGAGGCGGGAGGTCACATGGGATGGGGGGATCAAGACATACGATGATGAAGATGGTGCTTTAGATGAATCCTGAAGGAAGACAGGATTTTGAGAAGCTGAGGCAGGCCAGGCAAAGAGGCCTGGCAATCAAGCTGTGAAGGTGGGAATCAGTTTGGCTCATGGTAGAGAAGCAAACATCTTTTGGTTTCCATAATGTCTGATGACACCTCACCAAAACTTATTCTAGATGCTCTTTTTCAAGAGTCATGAGGTGTCCAAAGCCATTTTCTTTCCAATGTGGCATTTTCTACTAAAAAATACAATGTCCAGAAAATCTCTATTCTCTGATGGGTAAGAGATTGGACACTTTCTTCACTCAATCAGCAAATGTTCATTGAATACTTACTATTTTCCTGAGACCACTAATAGAGCATCTGATACTCCCTCGACATGGAGCTTGCTTTTTATTGCAGGGATTGGACAACGGTGCCTGCAAGGCATTGCTTTCTATACCAGGAGGTGACAGCGCCATGAAGAAAATAAAATCGGGCATAAAAGAGAGAGAATCCCATGGGTGGTGCAGAAGATCATCAGGGAACTTCTCTCTGATGTTCTTTTCTGAACAGAGAGGAAAAGAGTGCAGAGGTGAGTTTGGTGGCATTTGGAAGAAGAGCAGCAGGAAAAGCACGTGTAAAGTCCCCGGGGGAAGAACACACCAGTGTGCTGGTGTCTGAGGGCCTCGTGGAAGGTGTTGTGATGCGAGGTGAAGGGAGGGACGAGAAGCATGGCAGGAGACGACAGGGGGTTGGGGGGAAGACTTGGACATTTTCTCTGGGTGAGATAGGAAGGCATATGCATTTTCAGCAGAGGAGTAGCTTGATGTAGTTAATGTTTTAAGGGACTCACTCTAGCTGCTATGGGAAGAGTACACTGGAACAGGGATGAGGGGAGTCAGGATGGAAATAAATTGGATAGTTGTGTATCTACTGCAAAATCCAAGCAAGGCTGCTTGTGAGCAATGGATGAAAGCAATTATAGATCTGCACATATTTTCAAAGTAGACTCAAGGGGTTTTGCTGATGGGTTGGGTCTGGGGTTTATGAATGAAAGAGGAGTTAAAGAAGTTTACCAAGCTTTGGTAGAGCGGACGCATCATTTCCATTTATTGAGACGGGGAAGATGCGGAGAGGAGAAAAAGGGTCAGAATTAAGTTTGTTTTAAAAAACAAGTCTGATACTTCTGTTGGATAGCAAAGGGAGATACTGAGGAAGCAATCTGGTAGTTGAGTCAGGGATTCAGGAGAGAGATTTGAGTGATGAGGGTAAATTAAGGAACCATCCTATACAAAGGGCACTTCACATCCTGGCGTGGTATGAGTCCACTGGAGAATGTCTTAGAGAAAGAAATGAGGTTAAACTCCAGGGGAACTCCAGCAGTTAGTCACTGTGACTTATGGGGGAGCGACCAGAGTCAGATGGGAGCCAAGAAAGAGTGGCTTCCCAGGGGACAAGTGAAGGGCATTTCAAGTAGGAAGGTGGAGTCATCTTTTAGAAATTAAAAATTCTTATTCATATTACATGTCACACAGGTGGAGTCTGCTGTTGCCAAATGTGGTAGACAGAATCCTATGGTGATCTCAAGTTTTCCATGCCTTTGTGTGTGAGCCCTGCATAACCCTTGACCCTGGAACATGGTGGAGTATGCTCCTATGAGTAGGTTATGTGAATTGCCACAGTGGATGGAGCTGATAAAATCTCATTGGCCTTTTGAAAGCAAAGAATTTTCTGCATCTGGTTGCAGAAGAGAAGTTGGGGAGACACTCCAGTTGCTTGGGGGTGGTGGACAGGTAGCAGGAGAAAGGACAGCTTGGCCTGCAGCCTTGAGGACATGGGTTCTGCCAACAACCCGAAATCCTGGAAGAAGATCCAGATGAGAACTGTAGCACCCACAGCGAGACACTGAGAGACCAAGCTAAGTCCTAGTCAGACATCTGACCTATGGGAACTGTGAGATGATAAATGGGTGTTGTTTTAGAGACTAATTTTGCGATCATTTAAAATGTAGCAGCAGAAAACTTATACCTCAAGCAAGATGGAAGAGTTAAGAGCTATGGCTGCTGGGGTGGTGAGGGGATGGAAAGGTGGGGGTAACGAACACTGAACTCTGGTGGAGTGTGTGGTGTGAAGGAGAGATTGAGAGGCAATGTTAGCATTCAAAAATGAATGTAGTATTGCAAACAAAAGAGATAATAAATATCAATAATCAAAAAATGAATTGAAAAGTTTTTTTTTTTTTTTTTTTAAAAGAGCTATGATAGGAAGAGTGAAATAGAGGGGAAAAGGAAGATAGGAGATGAAAGAGAAAGAGAGAAGATAGAGAGAGTTGGAGATGATAAAGAAATGCACCTGTATGATTATTTTCAGGAATAATTCATCATAAACAACTCTCCTTAATGCAGGAGAGGCATTTAAGAAGAGAAACAATAATTTCTTGTTGAAACCACGAGGCCTTCTGACCAGAAATCAGGCTTTCCTGGGGGCTCATTTGGATACCTCCATGTCCCTCTTCAGACTTACCATAATTTTTGAGATGAAATCAGGACCAATTGGAGTCTCAATATGCTTGATGGGGAGGGAGCTCATGGGGTTAGGGGATCCAACCTGGCTAAACCGGGACAATCGGTCAGACCTTGACTATGGTGACCCTGCTTTTGTTCAATCCGGCATTTAGGGTTTTCTCCCAAACAGTCACTTACCTGGCTGTGTTTCTAGAGGCATAATTTCTACTCCTGATCTTACTGTGAATTGTCTCAACAGATCCTTACTTTTCTTTTTTTTCAAGCATTCCTGCCTGTGACTTGTTACTGACTTGGAGGTAGAGACAGTAGATCATGAAGTGGAGGCCTGACCCATGGCACAATCTCTGTTTTTCTGGGCTAATTAGAGCAAGTAGAGGAGGTCACAGAGTCCCATGACTGGACTTCATTTTGACGCTGTTTTCTCTAGCTCTGCGACTCCATGGCATATTGACCTTCTTGGAGTCTCAAGTCTCACTCCTTGAAATTTGAGGAAAAGTCCAATTATAACTTTTTCCTAACACAGACAGTGGTGATGATAAAGTGAGAAATGTGGAACACCATAAAAATTATCATTACTATTTCAGCTTCAGCTGTGAGCTCCGTAGCATATAGTTTATTTTGATCCCAAAGACTCTGTATTAAAGTCTGCTAACATCCTAGTCACATAGGACCTACCCTTAAACATCACAATGTTAGGATGTTTCTCCAAGTAATTAGACACACAGAGAATGAGGTGGCTTGCCACCTTAGATAATATTATCATACAGGTAAAATTTTATTGCAATGAATATTATTACAGTATTATGCTTCAATGCTATCTGGAAATGAGTACTTTCTCTAATTATCTAAAACAAAACAAGAACCTGCATAAGATAATGAACAGCTTTCCTCTAGAGGGAAAGTATTGGATCATGAACTATATGCAAACACAGGGAAAACCAGAACTGAGTCATTTCTGCCTTTTTTTTTTTTTTTGCCATGAAGTCAACATCAGCTTTCCGGGCTTCTTCTCTTCCTTCTTCTTGTAACACTGGGGCTGAAGCAACATTTCACTCAACTTCCAAATGATCACCAACATCGAGTGGTCAGAAGAAGGGCAGACGAGGGGGTGGAGTCACACAACTGCTTAGTGGGTGGAAAGGGTTCTTTTCACCTTTCTGGTCAATGAGAAATAGACACAGCTAGGTCTTCTCTCCAGCTCTTGGAGATGTGGAAAGTAGCAAAATATCATCCCAACAAAACCCCACTGTGTGAGCCTATCCGCAAACCATAAAAGAAAAGACAATCTCATCTTTTTCATGGAAACACTGTGCTTTTGCAACACAGCAGTGTTTAAAGTTTTGATAAGATTATTTGATTTTTCAGGCAGAACAAGAGGCAAGGTAGGAAAGAATGTGATATGTACAACTATGTTCAATAGCCTGGTTCATTCATTCAACATTAACTGAGCACTCACAACCCCAGAGATGCACAATAAAGAAAAGTCTCATGCTCACAGAGTATGTGCTCTCTAGGGGAGACGGGATGAAGGAACCAGCACATCTGTAAGGTGTCAGGTGGTGGTGAGTGCTGTGAGGAGATGGGGAAAGGTAAGGAAATAGAGGGGACAGCTGGAGGAGGCGTCCTATTTATGTGGGTCGGTCATGAAGCTCACCCTGATAAGGCGACATTTGGGAGGTGGACTGAAGAGAGTGTCAATGGAGCAAGCCATGTAGCATGTAGCTGTTCTCCCAGACAGGAGAAGGGCAGACATGAGTGCCACGTTCAGCCTTCCTCCCTGCATTCATCTATTCATTCATAATTTTTTCCTTCATCTTTTTCTTACAAATAATAATGATGCCAGTTACATACTTCTACAGAACATCTTTTGGTTAAACATGTACTATACTTTGATAATGAAGTGTGTATTTAAAAAATTTTATTGATGGAACTTTGCTTCATAACATGATATTGGGTTAAGGGGTGCATCACTGTAAATCTCCCTCTGCATAGTTGTTGACAGCTAATATTTATTTGGCATTGGAGGAAAACAGAGATGAGTCAGGCAAGATTCATAACCTTAGGAAGAGTACAATCCTATTAAAGAGAGAGACATAAGTATAGAGCTTTGTGGGCTTTGAGGTATTAGAAAATGAGCTTGGGCTTTGAGGAGAGATCCCAGGGCCATCATTTTTGACATACCTACTCCAGGGGAAGTTGCTTTCTTTTTGAAGCCATAGAGCATGGGAAAAGAGAAATCTACTTTGGGAAACTCTGAGAGAAGTAAAAGAGATGACATATATATAATTTATAGCAAAGAATAGGTCTTCAACTCATGTAACTTCTCTTCCCCCTCTCCTATAATCACAGTACAATATGGGGAACTCATCCAACATGTGCTGTGAACAGTCTGTGTTCGTCATCTAACACTTGGCACACTGTGCTGCGGTGAACTGATTACGGTGTCTCCCACACTAAACCAAAGCTTTCTGAAGATTAGCTGTGTGTGTTCATAGCCATTGCTTCTGTTGGGTCCCATCCAACATCTGGCACACAGTAGGGTATTCAGTGAATGTTTACTGGATGAGTGAGATTAAGGACTGTTCAAATAGGAGAGGTAGGATCATGACCTGCCACAGATGAATATATGGAAATACAGAAGGGCCATTTATTCCTGACTATAGAGCAATGGTCAGAAGTCATGTTTTCTATGGTCTATATAAGGCCTGGATCATTTAAAAAGTTATTTACAATCATTTTGAATATGATATATTCCAGAGACCGGGCTATAGTTGGAAATAAACAGGGTCTTTCCAGGCATTTCTTTCACAATGTTTGCAAGTAATTAGGAAATGATAAACCCTTTATTCCTATGGGTGATGAAATAAAATCAGTCCCACAGAGAATACAGCATATTGTCTGCTTCCTTCCATGTCTCTTAAGTGGACTTAATTTCATTTTCTCGTCCTATTCTTGCTCACTCTCAGGCAGAGAAACTGAGAAGGCTTGAATGATACCTGGCACACAGTATTCATTAAAAATTTGCTGAATGAATAAACGAATGATGAAAAAATGCTTAAAACCACTCACTAGATGCTGATCTCACCTTTCTGATCTCACCTTTCATCAAGGCCCCTCAGCCTTCTCATTCACCCATCTTACTGTGCCTGGCTCACTTTTCCTGCATCTCTCATGAGCCTCTTGATAGCCTCACACCTTTGAACTGCTGCGATATTCGTCACCACAGAGTCAATCCCAATCAGTGACAGCTTCATGTGAGAGGGAACAGAATACTGATGATATGGACCAACACACATACAAGCCATCAGACTTCCCGGGGCCTTGCTAGTGACCACTTATTCATGCCTTGCTTTTTGCTGACTCTGGTTCCACAGTTTCCTGGTGTCTCCATGCTCTCTCTCTATGCTACAGTCTCATTTTCTCCCAGCCGTTAGCATCAACAGACTATCATCTCATTCACCACCTCACTAGGGATCTGGAAACCATCAGGCTTTTTATTTTTAGAGCAGTTTTAGGATCACAGCAAGATTTAGAAGCTAGCAAGATTTCCCATATTCTACCTGCCCCGACATGTGCATAGCCTCCCTTGCCGGAGAAGCACACATGTTAACCTACACTGAGGCATCATCATCACCCCAAAGTCCATAGTTTACGTTAAGGTAATGCTTGGGGCTTGTACATTTTAAGGATTTTGGCAAAAGTTTAATGACATGTATCCACTACTGTTAGCATCCCATGGAGAAGTCTCATTGCCCTACGATCAGTGGTCTCTAGATCCTTCCATCTTATAGATAGATGTGGAGATTCACCATCTAGATCCCTCTGTTAAGAAAAACTTGCTGTCCAGTTATGGGACATGCAGAGGACACTTTCAACTGTTAGCCTCTTTCAAGGCAGCCACAACTGTACAGGGGGTATCATTTCTACCTGATACAAGACCACCTGCCTAGTGTTGATGGAGGTCCACATTGCAGTTCAATTTCTCCTTCTGCAAAATATGACTATTCCCTTTTTATAAAGGACTTGATCCCCAAAACAGTCAGAGCATCAAACTGTGTCAGCATCTGCTCCCAGGGTGCCAGTGTAACTATGCATGTGTGTACACATATACACACAGGTACACATACCTTATATGTATTTATGCATGTAATACATGCACATTCATAGTTTTATCCATCCTGGGATCAGAAGCGCTACCTCTGTTCCTATCCAAGACTAACCATGCAGCATTGACTGGTTGTTTCCATTTCCCTTGTACCTCATTTCTCTCTAGTCTGTTGGTTAAAGCACCAAACTCCTTTTGTGGGAGAGTGAAGAAATACTCCTTTTTCATCCATAGGTGTCTAATGGGAACAATCAAGCCTAATAGTCTACCTTCTGTCTCTTTCCTCAGCCATAGGACTGGGCACGCAACTCAGACTTAGCCAGCAGAGTCTTTAGAGCATTTCACTGAGCCAAGGAGTAATGCTTTCTTTTCCTATGGAAAAGTTGGCAGGATATGTGCCAGAGGAAGCCCATGGAATGAGTCTGCTCTGGATTTGTCTTCATAGGGGAAGACTATGGAAGATTCACAGAGCACAGCAGGGGAGAGAAATGGTCCTAGAAGCATCAAACATCTGAGTACAGCTATGTTAGGCTACACTCTTCCTGATACTGGCTGTGTGAGCCAGTATACCTCGATCTTGGCCAACATAGCTGATGAAGTTACTCTACTGGCCTTGCAACCAACAGTCCTGAGAAGCAGATCCTTCAGTTTTACTCTGGATTCTACATCTTTCTGTCTTTTACAGGCTCTTTCTCCATCAATTGTCCCATCTTCTAGTGTCTTTACACTGTCCCTCTCTACTGGCTGGTTTTCCTTTTGCATAAAACAAATAGATGATATCCCAATGGCAGGAGAAGGCTATTCCTTGACTGTTTAGCTACATTTCTACTCTCATATTTTGCTGCAGAGCTAAATTTCTTTTAATAGTGCACCCTTACACCTTTACTTCATTCTTTTCACCTTCTTCATTCAATCTCTCTTCTGTCCTCATATCTCTACTGAAATAGTAATTTCGAAGCCAGTTATCTAGTGATGGCTGCAACAAACCACCTTTCCTCGGTTTTCATTATCTTGGAACTATTTCTGGCATATGACACTATTAATCAACCGCTTCTAGCCTCTGGCAAGATATGGCCCTGGAAGTCTCTCCTTGGAAGGCTCACATTCCACTGGAATTCCTGAGAAGTGAGGTCCTGGAGGAGTCATAGGGAGGAGATTCAGAGCTTAAGAGCAGAGGATGCCCAGAATTATTTAAGAGTCAGAAGCAAGAGCTATAAAGATGGGTTGGAGAACAGTTGGTGCAAATTGAGGGAATTTAGTTGGATGACTTTGTTCTTAATCAAATGAGAGGCAAGGGCATCGACTGAAGGAGTGTAAGACCAGGTAGGAATATCCATCTGGAAGAAAATGGATAAATGTTAGAGCTTTGCAAACAACAAAATAGCATTTAAAATTAATGTGATCATAAACCAGAAACAGGGGCCCAGTTAAGATAGCTAGTTTGGATCCAATCCCATAATTTCATAACTTTTGTCAAAATTCAAAATTTAGGGGAAACCCTGTAAGCAGTAATTGCAAACTGAGAGGCATCACGGGAAAGACTCACCAGGAAAAGACAGGGTGAAGGTGAGGCCAGAAGAGGTGGAGACCATGGGAACATTAGAGTAACAAAGTGGAGATTAGAGAAAAGGTGATGACCAGGCCATGGCGTGGTCATCCTCTGCACTAGTCACCTCAAAAGTGTTCGTGCATCAGAATCCCCAGGGGCCTTGTTAAAGCACAAATTACCAGCCGCACCCTTGGAGATTCTGATTCAACAGATCTAGGGTGGGCCTGTGAATCTGCATTTCTAAGAAGTTTCAAGTGATGTTATTGTTACTGGTTCAAGGACCATGCTTTGAGAGCCACTGCCTGTTTGTGAGAAGCAGAGAGAGCTAAAGACAGTGAAGTTGAGGAGAGGCCAAGGCTATCAACCATCAATAAATGCTTAGTGTGCTGATGGAATCTCAGGCAAAAGGAACTCACAACCTCAAGGGTCAGAAGACCACACTAAGGAGTGAGGGGTGAAAGTTATAAAGGAGAAGGCTCTTATGCAATGGCTGCAGGTTGATGCTCCGAGAGGTAGGTTGAGGGCAAGTAAGACATTCTGTGAGTTGGGGCCAAGGAAGAGAAAAGAGCTTCTTTGGGTTCTTTGAGAGTTATTCATAATGAAGGGAAGACCCCATTTCCATATAGATTGAGGTGGAAAGCATGATGGTGTAGGGTTTACAGTCATATAGGAAGAAAACACTCCACAGATACCAAAGAAGAGTCTGGTTGAGAAGATGGTAATATTAGAGATGAATGGGAAATGGGTTTAAATGTGAGGTTGACTGAATGGGAAGTTAGGACAACAGGGCAAGGTGGGTGGGATCTGTATTTAGACTGGAAGTTTGGATATGAGGGCTGAAATGTGACTGAGTTTGGGGCCAAGAGAAGCTTACTGACCTATCTTAGTGATCAGGGAAGGAGAGTGCTGACTAGATATTCTACCTTAATTGTGCGATTTGAAGCCCCTTCTGTCATTATATGAACATCTGTCTATGTCTGGTTTTGCTTTGGCAATGTCTCCTTAGCTTTTGATGATAATAGTGTGAATGGGTGGAAGGAGGTAAAGGTATTGTGAGTGGGGGCAGGAGGTCAGGATGAGGCGATGCTTGTATGGATATGTATTTTCTTACCCTAGGAGCTTTGTAAGATAGCAGGCACCAGTAATATCTGCTGGAATAACTGGTCCACATGACTGAGCTCCCTTGCTGTTGTCCTTGTTACACAGGGTGGGTTTTGTCTGGTTGCATATGGCACTGTGAAGGATTCTTCAAAAGAATACTACACTCATTTTAGAAGTTTAAGAAGGCAGACAAAAAATTTGAAGCAAACACATCTTTGTTTACTCTGCTATTATGTGAAGTAAGACTGATCTAAGAATCAAGATTCTTGTTACCATTCTTAGGACTTTGGTAGCTGGGTTTTTTATCTTTTTAAGAAGCTTGCAATTGGAGATGGCATTGTGTGGTGGAAAGAGAATCTTTAATATTAGATAGACTGTGGTCTTACTCCTAGATCTTACAGAGGTTGTCCAACTCATCTTGTCTTCATCCTTCATTGAAAAAGAAAAAGATAATTGATCTCATAGGTTGTTGCAAAGATTAAATGATACACATATATAAAGTTCTGAAGCATATTCCTAGATATACCAAATGCTCGATAAATTGAATTTTTTTTCCTTCCCCAGTCTCCACTCTTCCTTTATCAAGCTGTACATTTTCAGGGATCACTGAATGATTTCGCCATGGGGAATGCAGGGTGGAGAGGAGCAAATGTCTCTTGAGGACCCCAGCTGACCACCCAGGAATTCTGGGTGCCGAGGAATGTTTCCTCCAGGATCTTAGCTTCCTGTTCATGCAGGAAGTGCTGGTAAAGCACGACTTGGATGTGATCCAAAGGCAAGGCTTCTGACAATAAAAGACAGGGATGACATTTACTGGTAGACACACAAGCTTGAAATGAAGGGGGAAAGCCTGTTGCCAAGTCAGGTGGACGCTGGTTCTGTGCGCGAATGTTCTTGGCGGCTCTCACGCACGCAGCGCCCTCACTCCGTCTCTGGATGGGACACACTTAGGAAACAGCGGTTTTCTTTTTCCAGTGCTTCATCTTTCCCTGAACGTTTCCTTGATGGTGTCAGTTAGCAAAAAGTGGCAGACCTCTGTTTCCAGTGTCACCCTGTCTGCTGTGAGAACAAACTGGCAGTGACTTTCTCTGACACTGTGACTGCTTTGAAAAACAGTCTAAAGAAAACCCTATCGATAATTAAGAGTGCATATTTGAGTCTCCCAGGAAAAACTTGCATAAGTTACCAAAATGAACTGAGGAGGGTAGGGTAGTGTGTGACCAGGCTTTCTAGATATTTCTTTCCTGTTTTGCCAGTGTGGTGGAGGAAGACTTACTCCTCGTGGAGAGAAAAACTAGGGCGTGTGACGGTGTTAGCACTCTGATGTGCTATGATAAAATTCAGATCCAGGAAAGAAGTCTTCGTCCTTCTGTTGAAAATAAGAGTGGTGTGAGTCCAGACCTCGCTCAATCAGTTACTATGTAAACCCAGTGCCCCCAGGCCGTGATTTACAGAGGACTGTGTTTTGTTTTTGTCATAGGATATCCCTCCTATGATTCCTTGTGTCAGATGCTGCAAATCTGGAAAATAAACATGAGTATGAGCAGGAGAGAGTCACGCTGATGCTTTGTTCCTGTAGCAGTATACACAGTGCATTTCCCAAAGATTTCCAATTCCGGGGCAGCTGGGGGGTCTTGATTCTGAAGTTTTTAGGGTCTTTATGTTCTGAGGAAAGAAGATAGCTGTCAGAGGAAGTGGGGGAGCAAAACAGTCAAACAATGCAGGCTCTGCTGTTTTCAGGCACACATATTCTACCCCCTCCCAATACTCTTTATCCGGGACACCTTTCCCAGGAGGAAGGTGGTTGTTTTGTGGTCCCCAGTGTGATGCCTGTGTTCTTGGCTTCAGGGAGACTCTAGAAGAGCCCCTGTAATAACATCCCTAAGAGCAGGATTGGGGTCCAGGAATCTGAGGCATCAGGAGGCTCCAAGTCAAATGAAACCAAGCTGGGATGGGCAGACTCCTCCCTGCCGCCCTGTTCTTGATTCTTCCCTTCCCGGTTAGTTTTGGGACCACCTGCACACACTGAAACCAGCCATCAGAGGTGAGATGTGCACTTGTTGACTTCGTCTTGTCTTTCAGCACTCTGCTCTCAGGATGGCCTGCGGGAGGCACCTCTATTTCAGAGCAACAAAGTCATTTGTGTGTATTTTTACTTCAAGGTCTCAGGAAAGCCTGTGGTTATTCTGATCAGTGCTCCCAAAGAGGAGGAAGAGGAGATCCTGTTCAACACAGGAGCAAACTTGCGGCCTTCTGTCATTGTCCTGCACATGGGACAGAGATCTCTCCTTCCTCTGTTACTACTGGGGGAGGGGGAGGGGTGTGGGGAAGGAGCCGGTCATGCATATTTAATCAGGGAAAAAAAGGAGGAGTGCATTATTTGGATAAACTACTTAATAGTGGAGTCAGCGCCCCCTGGACAAGGGTCGAAGCTGCCTTGCAGCAGATGCTTGCTCCTTTCCTCTTTAATCATCTCTCCGGTTCCTTTGAGTGGGGAGAGACGAAGCCTCCTGTCTCTCCATCAAACTGCATCTCTAATTTAAACAGCTGTTAATAAGGGTTAAATCTGCAGGCTGAGCTGGCCCTTCACTTATTACTTGCAAAAGGGGGGAAATCAATGGAGCAGGAAGCCAGAGGGGCGTCCATTCTGAAAAGCCATAATGAATGAGTCTCCTTAGAGAAGCCAGCGACCTCAGGTTCTGCTCCTGAGCCTCCCTCCATGTAGCCAGGTCTTCTGCAGCACATCCGATCTAATGAGACTGCATAGATCTCACACAAGGAGGGGAGCAGAGCTGCTGAGGCACTTTATTGGGGAGGATCAGAGAAAACTCCCCGTTTTTTAAAAGGAACTCGTAACTGCAAAGGATCTTTTGGGGGAGTGAAAGGGGGTCCTGATTTCCATGTTTCATGTCCCTCACGGAATGCTTGAACAACCTCATTCAAAGTGCTTTTAGGTTTCAGCATTAGCACTCAGGTCCAGGAATCTCAGGTCTATTGAGGACCTAGCCATTGTGGTAGGTAATTAGGAACATTTAGTTTTGAGCATCACCACCCCCCCACTGCCCCAAGGCCATTAGAAGTAAATGGAGAGAGGAGCTCTGTAACTGTCTTCCATGTGATGAATCGTTGTTTGGCCATATTTTTCAAATCAATAATTAAATCACTTATTTGACCAATAAGGCTGCATTTATCCAGACAATGGACAAGAAATGTTGAAATCTAGAAAACCCAGTATAGATTTAAGAGGCAGAAAATTATCTAGACATCAAGAGACTTAGGTGTAAATAGCAGCTTAGTTGTTAATTCACAAAATTTCTGTAAGGAAATACTATCACTTGGACCTTAGTTTATAAAATGAAAGGGCGAGGACAATCTCTAATTCTCCAAAGAGACTCAGGGCTCTGAGTCCATCCTGAAAAACAAGAAATGGTGTAAAGCCAAGAAAACGAGTGAGCTAGACACAGCTCTAGAGAAAAGCAACACCCCTCTTTAGTGAATCTTTTCTAAATTTTCCCAGAAATACTCTTATGGCATGGCATGACATTCTGGAACTCTTTTCCCCTCCTAATATCCAATAATATAAGAAAAGGTCTGTAAAAGAAATAAGGTCTGTATTAGAAAAATAATAATAAAATCATAACTGACATTTACAACACTGGTGTCACATGCCAAGCACTGGACTGGAGTGATTTATGGACATGATATGCCTCACTAGGGTCCAGGCTAGAGCTGATCTTCCTGCCTTTGAATCACCACTTTGCCACTTCCTTGGTCAAGTAATCTTGGGCAAGTTCATTAGTTAGTAAATTAGTTAACTAATTAGCCTAGTACATAGTAGGTGCCATGGAGGTGCTAATGCAAGAATGCCGTTGAAACCTTAGAATATTCCAACAAGGAGAGTATGGTTACTTCATTTTATATGTAGGAACCAGCAGCTCACAGCTTACCTGAAGTCACCTCATTGTTGAGCAGCAGAACAGAATTCAAAGCAGGTGATCTGCTTGAAAGCCACAGCAGATAACTAGTGTTCTCCTCTCCAGTGTTGGTCTCTTAAACATCATTGTAATGCTTTTGTGAACGTAGTCAGGTACTGTTGTTGGTTTGTTTCATAACTTCTGTTTCATTTGTATCCGTATTTATGTGGACCTTCTCTTCAAAGTCATTGCCACTTTTCCTGGAGAGTCCATTTTAAGATAATGCTCAGGATGTCTCCCTCTGTGCCCAGGATGGATGAGGAGGGAGGAAAGGAAGTCAAAGCATCAGCTAGGTCTGGATTCACTTTGCCTACCAAATGTCAGATTTCTGAAGCACAAAGCTCCAGAAGTAATAGCAGCTGAAAGGAAGTATGGCAAACAGATTCCAAATGAATATGGGAAAAGGCCTGGAATATAGTTGGGTGAGGTCATAGAACACAGCCTATGACACTGTGACCTCACTGGGACAATGTACTAAGGGAAGGTAGCGAAACTGTAGTCTTAACTCTGAGGACAGCAGTTTGTTCATTTTCTTCCCCGATGCAAATTAATATGAGTTGTTCAGACCTAAGAGTCTAGCAGGTATGCCTAGGTGGCAAAATTGGTTGTTGGGTCCATTTACCTTTCTGGCCTCCACATTTTAGCTCATAGTTTAATTTCACCTCGGGGCAGACAGAGGAAAAGATGGCTTTTGCATGTAGGTGATAATGGCTTTCTTTCAAGTCATACTTTCTTTGTGTCCTGGGCCTTTTTATGATGGTGTATCCTGTTTCTATGCTCATGCTGTCTTCTTAGTCATGAAGCTTCTCATGTGCCTCTTCTTTCCTCTGTGGCTCTGGCTTTTGCTTCAGTAAAAGATGTTATCAGTCTTGACTATTTGCTGAGAGAGTCTTTCTTAGAGTAACCGAGTGTTTCCGGGGCAGCCTTCCTTCTTTCCTCTCTCCTTTCTGACTCTTAGCATACAATGCTGACCATCAGTAGACTCTGATAGTATATAGAATCAGAATATCCAGCTTGTGATGAGTAAACTTTACATAGAGTGATACGACAAAATTAATCATCCATGGTGGATGACTACAAGCAGCTTCTCCGTATCTGGAGAATGAGCTATGGTCCTCCTTTTGAGCTGGAACTGGAAATGGAGCCATGACAGAACTCTGAGACATCCTTCAGGAGTGCCCTATAACTTCCAACACACGGGTTCAACACAGGGAACACAGCAGCAAGCTCTCCACTTAGTTAGAAGCCCGGAGGAATGCCTTGGCTTTACCTTTCTTTGGTCATAGTCTTCTAACCAATGAAGTGGGGTATGGAAAAGGAAAGAGACTTTAAGGCTACAGAGAGTCTCACAGCCAGCAAAATCTAGGTTTCTAAGCATAACAAGTTATCAAATATAGAATTGGTGTGCTTGGCCCCAGAATAAAGTCAACAGAGTTTGCTTGACTTGATGTTTCCTGCAGACCTATCAGGAAACATCCGGGTACTTTCTTTCTCACACAGAGCTGAGAGGTTCATGATGTGAACCATGAGGAAGGCAACCGTTTTAGCTGGTCAAGGATGGCAAATGTTGGTATTTACACTTCCATAGCCCAGGATTCACAGTCTCCGCCTCTGGAACTGAGATGAGACACCACCATGTTCACTCTTCACTTCCTACAGAATCACCACAGCTCTGCTCTCATCTGGGAGTGTTTTGGGGGCTCTGCAGACAGTCGATTTGGAAGGAATCATAATACAACCTGCCTTGATGGTTTCTTGGTTGTTGGTTTAATGACTTCCTCCTGGTAAGCAGGCACTGGCGGATGTGAAGCCGGCATCCATTCTGTGCAGAGCTGATGACTTACCTGCCATGTGGTGGACAGAAGGCTAGGGGAGAGAATGTTCTGATTCTTAGAAGGTACTTGAAGACACGGTGTATAACCATAGACATTAGGCAGGTAACATGATGAATCTGGGTCTCAGTTTCCTCATCAGTAGAATTAATTAGTATCATACTCATTTCATAGGGTTATTTAGAAGATTAAATAAGATAATGTGCATAAAGTCCTTAGCATGGCATGATAGATACTAAGAGTGCCAGCAACATAGCAGTATCTACTATACATATGCAGGAGGAATGGAGCCTGACAAGCTAGTTTTACAGACAGACTGTGAAAGAGCTTCTTGCTGAAAAAACATGGAAGTTCAAAAAGTGAGGTTTAAGAACAAACTTGGGCATTATGATGCCCAAAACAAAAAGAGACCAACAAATGCAAGAAAACATTAGCTCTCCTCTGATTTCACTACTGGTCACTTTTGTGAAAAATACTTGTCTGTGTAGAATCACACATATGTGCTGGCTGACATCTACACATAGATCCACTCTCCCCAGGAAAACACGGCCTGGACATGCACGTAAGTGGAGTCCATGCAAGAAGGGTGATCCTCACTGGACTGTGAACCTGGCAGGTCCACTGACTTTCCAGGGGAAGAAACCCAGGATGGCTGAAAAGTGAGGCCAAGCTATGAAGAACGGCCAAGCTTTTATGGATCAAAACCAGCCTGAGGGCAGCAAATGAAGGAGCTTGGCTGTGGGGTCACGTCCAGGACTTGCTCTCTACTTGCAGAAGGGTGTAAGTGCACAGACACAGCTTCGCAATATTCCCATCTTCCACACAAGGGCAATGGTTAAAGGCTGCGTTTTCAGTGCTAGAGCCTGGCACCAGCATGGGGACCATGATTAGACTGCAGCTTCCTGAAGTTACTTCAAAATAGTACAAAGGAGTTGGGGAGCTGTGGGGCAAGAGAATTCTGCTCTCCAGGAAGCTTGGCTAAGCCGTCACTGGTGCCACCCTGCCCATATCCTGCTGGAAGCATTCCTGGGACACCGGGTCCCTGTACTGAGATTCTCCACTGCTTTGTCCTCCATCCTCCAGAAACGATGGAGTAATGAAAGTAAAAATGATGGGACAGAGGGAAGGAGGACAGAACAATGAAAGGAAAGAATGTGAGGAGGGAGGGAGGAAGAACTCTTTCTAGCAGTAAGGCATTTGAGTGACTTAGAAAGCTGACGTCAGAGAAAGGCAAACTGGGGGTTAAATATCTAAGAAAAGAGAAATGTAAAAGATCAAGATTCAGTAGTGCCAAGAGGTTAAGACCATTCAAAAGCCAAGGACATTTGGCTGAGAGTATGGTGAGAGAAGTGGTATTAAATTCAGGCATTTCAATTCTGCAACTTTGGGCAAACTTCAAAAATGAACAGGCTAAAACCCTAGCCTGGGTGCAGAGTAGTGCTGTGTGTCTGCCCTGCCTTCCCTCCCCGGAATCCTGTGACTCCCCCTTCCTAGGGGCCGGGCCCTGAAGGAATGTAGGTGGAATCCAGGCTGGGGCTCTACTCGGGAGAACAAGAATTCAAGCCTGAGCCAAGCCAAGTTGCTCAGAGACTGTTTGCAGGGCAGGAGAGGGAGGGGGTAGGGGGCGTGGGGTGGGGTTAATCAAGTATTGGTTCTGTGTGGCTGCAACTTTTCAAAACGGCTTTATTGTTTCCCCTTCTTCCTTACATTAGCCATCTCCTTCTTTTAATGGGCTGTGTGTGTTTGTGCGTGCAGGCACGTGCGTGTGCATGTGTGTGTGTGTGTGTGTGTGCGTGTGTGTGTGCGTGTGTGTGCGTGTGTGTGTGTGCGTGTGTGTGTGGCGTGGGGGAGGGTGTGGAATGAGAGGAGAGGGACTCTAGAAGCAGAAAACATAGCTCAGCAACCCGACCTTCTTCACCTGCAGGACAATAATTCCAGATTTGAAAAGGGCTTTGGTGAGACTTACTATTGGGGTTCTGTGGTTTTGTCAAATGAGAGCCTTTGTGTCCGTCTCCCCTGGAATCTAGGTTTCTCAGCACTCCTACCCCCCATCCCACACACTCACCATTCCTGCTACTTTTAAAAAGTTGAATCTGCAGCAAAAACACAGTTCGCCAGAAGGTGTGTCTCTCAGGGACGGAGAACCGGCTGCCTGGTATTTATGTAATCTGCCACAGGGAGCTGGGTCATGAGACAGAAGCCAGTGCTCAGGAAGGAAGAGAAAGAAGCGAAGAAAAAAGAAGCAGAAGAAAGAAAAGAAAGGTGGGGCGGTGGGGGAGTAGAGGGAGGGAAGAAAGGGAGGAAAGGAGAATGGGAAAATATGGTCCCAGGAGAACAAGCAAATGGGGGAAAAGAAGTAGAAAGTACCAACATAAATGCGTATTTCCAAATTTCCCAGCACTGTGTTAGAATCACGGCCCTCTGAGCAACCGGCCTTGCAGAGACATGAACTTCACTGTCAACAATAGGCAGGCTGGAATTCTACAGCATTTAAAACATCTTAGACAACAACCCTTGTTTATGCAGGGAGACTCCCCTGGGCATGTAAGATTCATACTCAAAGCAGCAAGAAGTCAATAGCTGGACTGTATGTCAATAAGAACAGATGAAAACAACAGTTTCTGATTTAAATGAAAATAGAGTACAGTGACCTATTGTCTGTGCCATCACTTACTTTTCATTCAGGGCTGATCTTGAACCCAACCCACTCTCCCTCACAGATGCTTGAAACTCAACTCCCAGGCTGTTTTCATGAGGAAAAGTCCTTTAAACCTTTCCTTCTCCTGCAGGGTCTTAAATTATGAGTGTGGAATATATATGACCGATACTAGGACACGCTCGGCAGCATGCTTTATGGAGGCACACACAGCACTTCAGATGTATGTGTCCCCAGGTGGTTTCCTCTGAAAACTCCAGCGTGCACACGTGTGCACACCACACAAGCTCAACTGAGCACATGTGATAAAATGCCTAGGGTCCCCCAGGGAAAATGCTTTTACAGTATTTCCAACTGTTTTGCATTTCAGCCTGAATAAAAAGTAGAAGAGACAAAGACATAAAGGACAAGTCTGCCACTCAGGGAGTCAGGACCTACCATGCAGCTGCGTTGGACCACTGGCCCAATTAATATCACAATTCATAGAGTCAATAGCTGCTTTTTGGATAGCATTCTAACACATTGTACATCCAAAACGATTGCTTCTGGAAAACTGGCTTCGAGAGAGGCCATTTCAACCTGAAACACAGCTGTGCAGGGCTGGAAGGCACAGCTGCAAGCAGCTGGAGGCCTGTACTGTGACTGGATCTTGGGAGCAGTGGACTCACTCCCAGGCCCTGGGGTCGTGTTGGGAAGACTGGTCAGCAGAGAGAGGTTGCTTCTGCCATTGCTTGTCCAGGGCCACCCCAGCCTCTCTGGTTTATCTGCTGGAAACCAACCACCCACAAGCACTTAGACAACTTGATGACCCCAGAAGCAAGCAGTTTCTCTGAGATCTCCATCCATTTTTATTGATTCCCATTGGAGTACTAGAGTATTTGGATTCAGTCCTCCTAAGATTCCACCATTGTTTGGCACCCTCTAACTTGTAGATTACCTCCCAAAACCTAGAAGCTACCTTTTGTGACTCCAGCAGAAACAAAACAGAACCCTGGAGGCCCAAGTAGGTTCTGAAGGAATGTTTGGTTGGGGAAAAGGAACACCCGTGCCGCCCACTCCCCGCACTGCCCCACCACACACACTATTGCCAGGGAGATATTTGCCCCAGGCCTAGGAAGGGTATCAACACTTATTTTTCTCCATTTTGGTTTTTCTGGAGAAAAAGAGTGGCTTGAGTTCTGGAAACTGCCCAGTGATTTGACCTCCTGGGAATCCTCTCATCATACATGTAAAAGAAATAACATAGCTAGAGGAAGTTAATAACCCTTCCCAGCATGAACCTTCCCCAGGCTTGGCTTTTGGATGTTGTCAGTGTGACTTATTGGGCAATAGAAAATCCTTTTAAAAACATGTTCTGAGCAAGGATGATAAAAAGGCCGGGGTCAAAAAAGGCCCGGAGGAGGAGCACCCCATTTGACACTGCTGATCAAGCGTGTGGCCTGGGTCCCTAGGCCCATCTTGCTCACATGAAAAGTTCCCAGAAAAGCCCAAGTTTTTGCCACTCTCATCTTTCAAAGGTAGCCATGCTAGAGCAGCGATGTCAAAGGTCGGCTGCAGAGGAGAATGTCAGACCACAGATAGGGGTTGTGTCTAGAGGTGAGGGGCCAGAGAAAAGCAGTGGGTCAGGAAGCAGGCTCTCAGGTGGGTCTAAGCAAAAAGATGCAGGACACCAGTTGAGAACCTGGCAAGAGTGAAAATATGTGCTCTTTAGCTATGGACCACATGGAAGTGTGCTGGATCCTACCCAAGTTGTAACCCTTTGCTCTCAGGAAAAGGGCCTGCTTCTTGGAGGTGGAGAAGATCAGTCTTTTGATTGGCTTTGGAGTTTCCAAAGCTTTGTAAGCTCATTTGAACCTTCCCACAACCAGACAAGCACAACAGATGGTAAAAGAGCAACGCCCCACTTAATAGCTACTGAAAGTCAAGCTAAGAACAATGAGCACCTTGCCCGGTTACTAATGGTAGGCAGACCTAGAACTCAGGCCCAGTGATGCCCAGTGTAAGACTGTATTGACTGAATCCCATGACTCAGTGACATTGTTTAGAAGGAGCTAAAGCACAAGACATGGAAGGACTGGATAAGAACATCTGGAATTTCAGGGCCAAGAATTAGTAACTTTCCCCAGTAGTGTTACCCTTGAATGAAACAGTGCTCTCTGTTGTTGGTCCCTTGGTGGTTTCTTCAAGCTGAAACATCACCATCCATCAATCATGTATGTGGTCTCGTCTGGTTCTGTGGTCATCCTTGAGCTTGGAAGGTGTCCCATGATTGGCAAGCTGCACACGGAGAGACCAGTGTGTTTCTCTCAAGGAGGAGCTCTCCTCTTGCTTGTGTCTTGGAGCGTTAGTGGGAGGGAGGTGCTTGCCTCTTCCACCAGATATGCAAAGGTTCTCCTTACAGGGGGAAGAACTGGATAACCTCATCCATTTGCTAAATGAAAAAAAAAGTGTTTATGCTGCATAAGGTATCATTCTGGGTACTGAGGCTACAAAGATGAGCAAAATATGCCCAAATGTAGAAGTGAAAAAAATATGCGGCTAAAGTAAGTGACTAGCAGTCTGGTGATTGTGCCCCGCACAGTACACCACACAAAGTCCCAGATAAAGAGCATCTCTCTATTCTTTACCACACCCAGAGGGAAAGTTATTCTTTTCCCCATTTACCGACGAGGCCTGGGGTTCAGTGTCTCACCAGGGAGAAACTCGAACTTGAAGCCTGGGGTCTGGTCTCCAGGGCTGGTGCTCTGCTTCCAGAGATGAATTATGATGGACTCAGAGATGCATGTGACAAGGAAAAGCCAGTGACAAAGAAGATGGAACAGGCTTCACAGAGAAGGGATGTGTGGAGGTGGATGAGGAATTTACCAGGAGGCAAAGGGCTGGTGGGGGCATGTGAAATCACTGTTGGTGTGGGAACCCCAGAGAAGCAGCCATCAGCAAGGATTGCTTCTCTAACTCTTCATTTTCTTGGTTCGTTTCTTATAGTTTAATATCAATGCATAGGAAACTTCTGCTTCACATTTCAGTGTTTGTCTTTCCATTGAGTAATAATTCCATTCAAGGAAAAATCATTCTGGGTGGCCAGGAGGGTCACTATTTATTTATGTAAGATGTGGGCAAACCCCTAATCAAAATTTCTACCGTCATCTAAGCTGGCATTTTCCCCAATGCGCTTTGTGAAGACTCTGGCCTAAGGCTTTCAGATTTGGTTTGCTAGTTAAAATAATATAATCTGGCAATTGCTGAGGCTTTGCATGCATCTGTTGTGTGTTTAAATGAAACCTCATGGAAGATTTGGAAACGCAGGTCACAAAGGCAGTTTTATAGCTACTCCCCACTGGATATACATGGCAGAATTTTGTCACTTGTTCCCGTCTTCGACACAGTGTTACCGTCTTCATCATTCTCGTGGTTGCACTTCTCCGTCACGGGTTCTGTAGACTTCTGCTGTCAGGATGATATTGTTGGGTTATTCTCTCTGGGGGAAAACTGTCTGGAGTGAGTGTATCAAACAGAAACAGGAAGCTGTCTATGCAGGATGCATAAAAGAATCCAGGTAATTCTGAAATCACGTTAGAAGCTTGAACACTTGTAGTTTAACTTACGAAGGACTTTGAATTAAGCTGTGGGAAGAGGTGCTGGATGGGGGAGCCAACTGACATATTTGCATGATTTCCTCCTCACTTGAACTCTATCTTAATTTTGAGACTTATCTTTTAATTGTTTAATATTCAGGCCTATCGTCTTTAGGAGAAACATCTACCAAGTGTGTTTTGTGCCTTGCAGTGCAAGATCTGTGGCTCTCACTTTTGCTTTGAGAGATAAGGTTTAACTTGGCCTTTCAGGCTCCAGAAATCAAGCCTCAGAAGTTCAGTGATTTGGACAGAATCACTGAAGTCATTAGCAGAAAACATGGAACTAAAATTCAGATCTTTGGGCTTTTCATCAAGTAATTTTCGTAAAAGATCTTGCCACCAGTATGCACCTGAATTTCACCTATTGGGAAAATGTCTTTGCAGAATATAGAATATCAGGTAGAAATAGGATTGACAGAATAATTCCATTTGAAGAGTTCACTCATAAGACCAGAATATCCCTCTCTGGGGACCTCTAAGGAAAGATTTCTTTTGGATATGATTTTAAAGGAAGCCCTTATCCTGAAACCTATATTTAAATGTTCTTGATCATAACCTGTGATCCTGAGAGTCCACTGAATAGGGTTTCTTGTCTCCACCATGATAAATGGAGGAAGGCGGAGCACCCAAATATTCTTGGTAACCCTATTTACTCAGGCAAAGCATCGACCTTTAACTATTCTCCCCTACCAGTTACATGCTCTTAATGTTGTTGCATAAATGAGTCTAATTAGGAACATAAGTCAACGACTGCAGAAAATCATTGAGTTGCTCTCCATGAACACTGAGTTTAAAAGAAATAGAATTAAAATTCAGAGCAGTACCAAAATGTCTCTCTCTTTCTCTCTCTCTCTCTCTTTCTCCCTCTCTTTCCCTATCACAATGATTCTCTGGACTCACCATTCCTGATCAGCATCTTGTCTGTTAGATTTTCATCTTAACTCCTTCCCTCAGAGTCTTTTCCTACTATGCCTTACGGATGTGAAGCAGGTATTTTCTAAAAGTTACTTCTGCCTTGTGTAGAAAATCATTTCCAGAGGCAAATTCTTCTCTTTAGTTCTGTTGGATGCCCCCTGCACCCAGGTCTTATGTTGATCCACCCATCCATGCCTGAATCCATGCATCCATCTTAAATAATAGTTTATCGAGAGCAGATCTCTTCAGACCGGTGCAAGTAGCACCCAGGGAGTATGCTCTGCATCCTGCACCCACCACCCTCACCATCCAGGCCAGAGGATGTGGAATTGTGCCGGGTTTTTAGCAGAATGCACACCACGCTCTCCATAAATGCAACACATGTGGGCACTTACTATTGATACCAACCTTTTTTTAGTGGCATTTTCAGCCGAAAGAAATTTTAAAATGTTGACCCTTGTAACTCTCTCTAGGAGACTGATGTATGATCATGATTGGTAAATTGTGAACCAATCTGAAACAGTGAGTAATGAGCAATTCAAAATTTAAAAAGACAGGGACAGGCCAAAGGGACTTTGCACATTTCAGGAAGATTTACGTTGATCAAGGGAAGATCATTACAGAATTAAGTTGGATATTGAAAGATGTTAATATCTCAATAATTAAAGGGGAGAAAAAAAGGGTAATAATATAGATAATTTACTATTTTCTACACTGTAACCTAAGATAACTATATATCTATTTATCTACCTAGAAATCTCATTTAATCCATATAGAAAACTATGACTTAGTACGATTAATATATTCAATTTGTGATGTGATGTGATTCATTTTGTGATGAGTAAATTAAAGAACAGAGAGGTTAAGTAACCCAAGTGGAAATGGGCAGAGTCAGAATTTGAACCTACACAGAGCAGTTATAGGGTACATGCTTCTAAGCATTGTGTAAGAGGACTCCTACTAGAAGACCAGATGGCTGGAATGGCAAAGGCTAAACAGGAGAGGCCTGTGGAAGGAAAAAAAATCAACCATGACTGAGTTAGGATCGGAATGTTATGACACTAAACGAGTGAATCATTTCAAAGATGAAATAAAATAACTGTCATTACCTGTTTTTTAAAAAGGAACATCTGATGATCATCACAAACTTAGCCCAGGGGAATCACAGTGGGTTAACTTTTTTCTGAGGGCTAAGCTTTATTTTATTCCTCGTAAAAACAATATTTAATATAGAGCCCAGACCATATGATTTATTGCCTATTTGAAAATCCTTTTCATCACTGTATATTTTACCAGTAAATATTTAATCCTTGGCACCAAATGCCACCCTGTTTATTAATTTTAGACTTCACATTTTATTGTAAACTTAGTTCTAAAATATCCTGTGAAGAGAAGAATATTTAATCTATATAGCCTACGAAGAAGTTATGCTAAAAAAGAACCCCAAATAATACCACTTGATTGATCACCCTTTAATTATTGGAAAGTTTGATCACTATAAAAACAAACTTTCCTTAACAATAATACCTAGATTATGTTACACTTGCTGTGGAATCCAAGTTTTTGTCGCAAACAATTGCTGTGTGCCCCAAAACATGACCAGAATTCATGGCGTGGCTGGCGGCGTCCCGCCTTTGTGTGTGGCCCATCTGCCTGACGATTCTCTTTTCCTGTCTTTGAGACTTTGGTTTCAAAAACTTAAAACCACCAGACTCTGAAAAGATAAATCTTTTCAGCTTGGTTCAGGAAATCTAAGCCCAATAATATCCATGTCTGTGGTTTCTGGAGAGAGTTGCACATCTGTCTTTCAAGGGTGGACCTTTGGGTGCCCACTGTTCCCCTCCAGACGGGTGGTGGAGTGCAGGACTCAAAACCATTTTTCTGAGCTTCCTCTCCTCTTGACCTTTGTACATACCTTCTTTTTTTAATGGAGTGACATCGACTTATAACATATAGATTGCAAGTATAAATCAATACGTGTATAGACTGCATTATGCTCACGACCAACAGTCCGGTTTCCATCCATCACCATCCAATTGATTCTACTTTTACTTGGTTTACCCACCTCCCCCAAACTCTGTAACCCATGTTTTATCCTAGACTCTAAGAGTTTGTTTTCATTTTGTTCATTCGTTTTGTTTCTCTACCTACCACATAGGAGTGAAATCATACAAAGTTTGTCTATGCCTGACTTTATTTCATTTAGCTTTAAAGCCTCTAGGTCCATCTATTTGTTGTTAATGGTAGGATTTCTTCTTTTTTTTTTTTTTTTTTTTTATAGCTGAATAGTATTCATTGTGTGTACTCATATATACATATGTAGATATATATACACATATATGTATACATATATCCATATTATCTCTCACATCTTTATCCAATCCAGTCTGTCTATAGACACTTAAATTGCTTCCAACTCTTGTTTGATGCGATTGTGAATAATGCTGTATGTGCTGCATACATCCCTTCAAATTTGTGTTTTCAGATTCTTCACATAAACACCAAGCAGTGGGATGGATGAACCATACAGTATTTTTAACTTTTTGACTAGTCTCTCTACTATGTTCCATAGTGGTTGTGACAATTTTCATTCCCACCGCCAATGAACAAGGGTCCCCTTCCCCTTTTCTCCATATCCTCTCAACACTTTGTTTTATGGTTTTGACAATAGTCATTCTCTTATAGGTGTGAGGTATTAATTTGTAATCCTGATTTGCATTTCTCTAATAATAAGGGATGTTAAACACCTTTTGATGTGTTTGTTAGCCATCTGTATACACTCTGTATTCTTTTTCCTTTATTCTGATTATACTATTTACTTTGAAGGAGCCTCCTTTCTTTCCCACCCTCCTCCTAGTTGTTGAAGTCATAAATGACCACTCTTTTACTCACAGTTTAATATAGAAATTTCTCTCATCTTTTATGAAGGCTTCCCTCATTTTAAGAGGTTAAATATATACACATAGTTCTTAATTCTTAATTGTCTTTTAAAGAGTTCAATTCCTTTCATTTCATCAAATTTACTAGAAACCTTAAATTATTCCAATTTTTGAAATGGAAAATATTTCCAGAAAATTATCTAGAGAAGGATAAATGTTGTAAAGACACCCCGATCCTAATGAAATTAAAGTGAAATAAAATGAATGAAAAATAACTATACAAACAACCATTCTTGATTTGAATTGAATGCAGTTTTCTAATTTAATATACGTAAAAAAATGATTTGCCAAGAGTAGTATATGTGTGTGTGTGTCTGGTAATGCATAATGCACTGTATAAGCATTTTATTAATTACAATCATTAATGTTATTATGTACAGTAAGAACTCCTTTAACATACCTCTACTTAATTGACTTGTTGGGTTAGTAGACACTCTTCATTTGCTGTGTAAGATGTTCCGAATGATGCCCATTGCACAGTGAGTACTAATTTAAAGGTTACTTTCTAGTAGGCCTATGAAATTTTGCTCAGAAAAAGTGTGTGTTAATGAAGAGCCAGTTGAGTTTATTCCCAAATCTGTTTATTCCAGCTGTTTTTGGAATGATAATTATAAAATTTAATTTAACACTGTGTAATTTGATACTATATAAAATTTAAATTTATACAATGGACTATGAATGTGAACAGTTGTCTGGATTATTTTTTAAAGCTACTATTGATTAAATATGGTTGAGATAATTGCAGCAATTTTTGACCAAAAATCTAAAAACCTAGAATTCTGCACTTAGTGTTTCTATAAACAATTTTAAGTTCTGGCTTTACTTTAAAGAAACAAAAACTGGAGAATGTGAATGATGTTTTAAAATTGTATTATTTTTCATTCAACAACAGTATATTACACATTCTTCTCAAATTTTCATGGAACATTCACTAAGACAGACCACATTCTGGGTCATAAAACACATCTTGACAAATTTAAAAGAATAGAAATAATACTATTTCTACTCTCAGACCACAATGGGATTAAATTTGGAATCAATAACAGAAAGATAACTGGAAAATCTCAAAATACATGGAGATTAAAAACATACTTCTAAAGAGTACATGGGTCAATAAAGAAATACCAAGATAAATTTAAAAAACATTTTAACTAAATGAAAATTCAAACACTATCAAAATTTGTAGGATGCAGTGAAAATAATACTTACAGATAAAGTCTTATCACTGAATGAATGTATTAAAGAAGAAAAATTAAATAATCTAAGTTTATAACTTAAATAGAAAAATAAAAGCAAATGAAGCCCAAAATAAATAAAAGAAAGGAAATAAGAATCAGAAATGAGACAGCTTTACAGATCTTATAGACATTAAAAGGATAATAAAGAAATGTAATAGGCAACTCTATGCTTAGAAATTTGATCATCCAGATGTAATGAACCAATTCCTTAAAACACGAAATTTGCTAAAAGTCATACAAAAGGAAATAGACAATTGGAATAGGTCTTTGTTAAAGAAATTGAATCAATAATCAATGAATACCAAAGCACAATACACCAAGCTTAGATAGATTCACTGACGGAATTCTACCAAACATTTAAGGGAGAAATTATGCTAATTTCTACAACCCTTCTCAGAGGATTGAAGCAGAGGGAGCACTTTCTAATATACTCCACGAGGCCGGGATTGCCCTTATACAAAAGCAAAGACCACAGGAAAACTGCAAACCAATATCTCTCATGAACATAGATGTAAAAATCCTCAACAAAATATTTGCAAATTAAATCTAGTACTGTATAAAAAAAGTATACACCATGACCAAGTGGGATATATCCCAGGTATCCAAGTCTGGTCCAACATTTGAAATCAGTAAATGTTCTCAGTCATCAATAGGGTAAAAAAAGAAAAATCATGTGGTCACATCAATAGATACAAAAAATAATTTGACAAACTCCACCACTCATTCATGCAAAAGTGCTCAGTAAGCCAGGAATGGAGAGAATATTCCTCAGCTTGACAAAGAAGATCTACAAAAATCTACAGCTAACATACTTAATGGTGATAAACTTGAAGTTTTCCCCCTAAGATCAAGGCACAAGGCATGGCTGTTCCCCTCACCACTCCTTTTTTGTATCATATTGAGAGTTCTAGCTGGTGGAATAACAAAAGAAAATAAAGGATATACAGATAGGGTAGTAAGAAATGAAACTTTTTTTTTATAAGTCCCCATCTATACATGCTCAGTTTGAATGACTCTTCAGGTTAAAGGTGAAATTGAAGAATGTTTCTACTGAAGTATCTTTCTAGTTTGATCTGAAGAAGGCTAAACCTATTTGATACTCCCTTAGGTACTAGAGTATCTGCACAGGAGAGATCATCCAACTTCTTTGATGAAAGAGTTGTCTTTATGTTCTGGCATGGTCTGACTCCTTGAACCTGGTCTAAATCAAAACTAATGGGAGCTTTGGCAGCACAGATGTCAAGCCAAATCAGGTGAGATGTTGACCCAGCATAATTGATGGCTTTGGAACTAGAGGAAAATATGAGTCATGGTTGAAGAGAGAATCAAAAGGTCATATCCAGGGAAATGGTTCCAAATATTAAGGTCTAAGAGCTAAGTGAATTTGTAAATGGAAAGATGAGTCAAAGGCACAAACACATGATTGGAAGCAAGATGAAATTTTATATGAGATTAGTTAGAGCTAAGGCTATGATCGATGAAGGAGTTTGAAACACTTGATTATTTTCCTTGGTCAATTTTGATTAAAGAGTTAAGTAGATTGAGAGAGATTAGGGAAAGTCAAAATTTATAATCTCTTAGGATAACATTTATGTATGAGATACATTAATATATGCAAACAATTTATTGATGAACTGCCATTGGTTGGTGATATAAAATTCAAAGTACTTTCATTTTTTTTTTTTTTTTTACAACTTTCCTCTTTGTTATATTGAATTCCATTTTTGTGCCACAGAGTAATCCATTTAATGATATCCTGACCTGGTTCTATAACCTCTACTGATTTTTCTCATTTAAATGGCTTTGTATCAGTTTCTGTGTCCAGTTTCTGTCGTGATGGGGCAGTTTTGCAGTCTTGTCCTTGGATAGTCATGATGGTGGTTTTATTGTCCATGAACTCTAAGTTCATGAAGGGTCATACTCACCTGCCTTGCTGATGAGGAACTCCCCTAACTAGCCATTGATGATGTCTCTTAAGATTTGGTCATGTCTTCCTGCTGACTCTGAAAAGATGGTACCATGTTTCACTTCTCTGATGTGCTATTGTCAATTTACCGTGTCAGTTGCAGAAAGACTGTAATTCTTAATCATCTTTAATTCCTTACGGCCTATATTTAGAGCATAGGCACATGTGGGATTATTCCTGAATCCCTCTAAAACTGAGACTGGAGGATGGCAATCCTGTCCCTGCTCATCACAGGAAGTCTCCTATGTCATCTCTCTTCAGTTCTTGTTTCTATTGCATGATGTTTCTGGTGAAACAGTCGTTCAGCCATAGAATTAAATGTCAATCTCCATATCTTGCTAACAATGTCAGACTTTACTAGGTGATTTCATCTTGGGTATGGGGAAATCAAATCCTCTAAGATAAGGTAAGGAATGTCTTTTTTGCAAACCCAGCAATGCTCCCAAATAATTTTTTCATCAAACTTTCTCCTCATATTGATAGGCCTTAATGAGACTGCTGGTGTGGTAGGGCTGGCCCTCTGAACTGATACCTTTCAGTAGGCCTTAAAAGCTTGCCCCTCCTTGACAATTCTCTGAAATTATTATCTACTTAATCTTTTTCTGTGCTCAGTGTAGTCTTAACTAATCACTAAACCTCAACTTGGTTTTCTCTGACACATGCATTGGTAGCGGTGATTTTTTTTTTTTTAATTATTTTTTTCCCTTTTTCTTCCATTACTATTAGTGATGTAAAGCATTTTGACTCTGGGTAATTTTTTGGTTCCATATAATCAAGATACTCCTGGGAAAGACAAACTTCCAATGAATTCTGCTAATCTCATCTGAGAATAAGAAAGTATAAATTGCTCAGCATTGACCATTGTATATTTCTTTGAACTCAATTTAATATACTTTTATTCCTTTTACCCTGTAAATAAGTGCTGTGGGTGATGAACAGAGTTATAGCTCCATTCTTCCAAGGTAGAAATCATTTGCATAAATAAGTCAGGTACTATAGCTAGAGAGCAGTCAGGAGACTTCATCTTTTATTGGGTCTTGCCACAAATGATGAGGCTGTAAGACTTTTAGAAAGTTGCTTGAGCTCTTTGCTTCGAGTTCTTTATTTATAATACTAGAGTATGAGGGAAGTCGATTTCTAAGGGCTCAATTCTTACATTTCTTAATAACATCAACCATATAGATCTGTTTCTCCCTGCTAATATCCTCTTGCATCAAAAATATTCCCTTTATTTCTTTTCTGCTTTAGTTTTTTCACCCTCCTCTTTAAGAATATGTAATTCAAAAAGTATTAAGAATGCCTCATTATGTATTTGCTATATGTACTGAGTGATAAAAAAGGAGATATTCTGGAAATGTGTTTGAATTCATAAATGATTGGGGAAAATTGAAAGTTTAACAATATTAAGTCTTCCAATCCATGGGTATGACAGGCCTCTCCATTTATTTAGATATTGATTTCTTTTATAATATTCCTCAGTTTTCAGTATATAAAGACATTTATTTAGAGACAATGATGCCCACGTATTGTATATTTCCTTTCTGGTGCTTTGTAAATGATATTTTGAAAATAGTTTCCAATTATCTATTACTAGTATGTAAAATAAAATTGATTTATGTATATTAATCTTCAATTTTGCTAAAATCATTTATATTACTTTTAATCGTCTTCGTGTATCTATGAGTAGAGTTTTATTCCTCCTTCACACACATATTTACCTTAGGTGTATATGTTTACATTTTATTTCTGTTACTTGCTTTATTAAACTAGCAAGGAACTTTAGTAAGAAAAAATGCTTGCCTTTTTCTAAATTTAGAATGAAAGCATTCAATCTCTCACCTTTAAAGATAATGTGAATTAAAGATCTTGGTAAATACCCCTTTTCAAACTAAGGAAGTTTCCGTCAATTATTAGATTGTTGAGAATTTTTAATATTAGAGAATATTTCATTTGTTAAGTGGCTTTTCTATATCTGGTGAGATTATTGGAAAAATACAGTCATCTCAATAAATGAAGAAAAGTCACTTAATAAAAGGCATAGTACTTGTATATAGATTATTGACATATTGAATTGCATTGATTTATACTGAACATTGACTCCTCTTTGCATTTCTAAGATAAAGCTCTCTTAATCATGATGTATTATCCTTTTTATATACTGCTGCATTTTATTTTCTAGTATTTTGTTCAGGACATTTACATCTTGTTCAAGAAATCAGCTGTGCCCTAGTCTTTTATTGCAATATCTTTTGTTTTGTTTTGGCATAAGAGTAATGCGGGCCTCCTATAATAAATTCAGAGTGTTTGCATTGCTTTTATAATTTTTGGATAAACGTGTAGAATTGATATTATTTCTTCCTTTAATCTCTTAAATATTGTATATAGACAATAGCACTATGAATGGTAAAGATGTATAACTCATTTATTTTTCTTACTTTATTGCATTGGTCCAATGTTCCAGAAACATATTAAAAACTCATGCACTTTTCTTTACCCTTTTAATGAGAATCCCTCTAGCATTTCACCATTGAGTATGCGGAAATATGATTTTGATTTGCTGTTTATCATGTTAAAATATGATTAAATTCTACTTTGCAAAGTTTATTTCTATTATGAATATTTAGATTTTTTCCAAATTACTTTCCAGCACTTATTTTTAATAATTTCATTGAGATGTGATTCACAGACAATACTATTTACCTATTTATAGTGCAGAAATAAATGGGTTTTAGTATGCTCATAGAATTAAACAATCATCACCGTAGTCTACTTTTTTACCTTTTTATTGCTCCAGAAAGAAATGCCATGCCCATAAGTGGTTACTCTCCATTTCTACCTCCCACTGTCCCCCGGCAGCCACTAACCTACTTTATTTCTTTATACTTATCTATGCTGGGAATTTCATAAAAATGGAATTATGTATTTTCTTTTGCGTCTGGCTTATTTCACTTGACATAGTGTTTTTTAAGATCTATTTGTGCTGCAGCACTTACATTTTAAAAATTCATTCATTTTTTCACAGGCATTAGGGTCGTTTCCACATTCAGGTTATGCTGTTATGACATGCATGTGCAAGTCATTGTGTGGGCATATGTTTTATTTCTTGGGGGTGTATACCTAGGAGTGAAATTCTGGCTCATATGATAAAACTCTGTTTTTATTCTGAGAAATTTTGAAACCAAAGCATCTTTCCTGTTTTAAATTCCAACCAGCAATGAATGAGGGTTCTAACTGGGTTCTTATCTATCTTTTTGATTATAGCCATCCTAGTGAGTATGTAGTGGTATGGTTTTGATTTGCATTTTTCTAATGATAAATAATATTGAGCATCTATTTCCATTGGTCAATTGTATACCTTCTTTAAGGGAATGTCTATTTAAATTCTTTGCTGATTGGATTATTATCTTGCTATTCAATGGTAAACATCCCTAATATGCTCTAGATGAAAGTCCCTTATCAGATATATGACTTGCAAATATTTTCTCCCATTCTATGAATTGCATTTTCACTTTGCTGGTGATGTCCTAACAGCACCAAAGGTTTAGAATTTTAATTATTTCAATTTATCAATGTTCTTCTTTTATTGTTTGTTTTGGGTATTGTATCTAATAAAATCATTGCCTAAGGTAATAATTTATTCTTTTTTCCTCCTAAAAGTTTTCTAGTTTAGTTTGCACGTTCATGTTTATGACTTATTTTTGATTTAATTTCTTATATGGTATATGGAAGTGGTCCAACTTTATTCTTTTGCATGCAGATATTAATTTTCCCAGCAACTTTTATTGAAAAGACTGTTATTTTCCATTTAAATGTCTTAGTATCCTTGTCTACAATCAATTGACTATATAACTATAAGGGTTTATTTCTGACCTTTTAATTCTAATCCATTGATCCATGTATATGTCTATCCTTATGCAAGTATCACACTGGCTTATTTATTGTAGCTTTATAATAAGCTTTGAAGTCAAAAATTGTGAGTCCTCTAACTTTGTTCCTCCTTTTCAAGATTGTTTTGTCTATTCTGGATCTTCAGAAATGTTGATATAATGGACTAAGCAATGAATGTTCTGATGAGCAAGCATCAGTATTAAAATCATAAAGAAAAAATAGGACATTTGACTATAAACTACTGTATGGGATAAAGTATTGTAAAAAATCTAAAAGGAAAATAAAAGATAGCAAGTATTTTTAAATATTTGGAAGTCAGTGGGTTGCAATGCTTCATTTATAAAATATTATAATCAGTGAATAGAAACATGCTAAATAATCAAATTTAGAAATACCATACAACAAGAACAGACAATCTGAGAGAAAAAAAAAGTTCAAGTTCATTATAGTGAAAACATTGATAATTAAAACAGCAAAATACTCCCCTTTTCACCTTTACAATAAGCAAGTATATATATATATATATATATATTAGTGATAAGAGTCAATATTGGTAAGAATTATGCAAACAGACTCTGATATTATAAATATCAGAGAGTAAAAATTGGAATCACCTCACTGGATAGTGATTAGGTAATACCTGTTGAAAATCATATTTGCTCACATGCTTTGATCAAGTAATCTCATTTCAAGGTGTTTTGCATTGCAAATCTTATCAGAGATTTATATCCAAACACATACAACATAGTGTTAGTTATTATAGTGAAAAACTGGGAAATCGGGAAATATAATGACTGACTAAAAGGGAATAATCAAACAACTGGTTCAGTGAAATAATGAACTTCTTTAGAGACATGAAAAAGAAAAGAATTTGAAAGAAATGACAAAAATGATCCTGATAATATATATGCAATTTTACATATGTAAATATTTGTAGTGTTTTGTGGTACACAACTATAAATGCTTTCATTTTTCTCCATTTATTCCCTTTATCCATAATGTATAGTTTATAATACCTTAAGAAAGTCTTCATAATCTAGGGCATAATCTAAATCAGCTGAAGTCAAACTCAATTGGTTATGTTATTAAATATCCTTAAGAGTTGCATGATCTAAATAATGCTGAGTAAAGCAAAGTCTCATCAGACTCAAAGGTCTTAGTTTCTAGGTTACGTAGACTAACTGCCACAAAAAGAATTCTTAAAAAATTAAGGATCCAAAAAAGGAAGTCAAAGAGAAACCAGAAACATTGAAAAGAAAGCTGAATGTGGGATTTTCTTTTGCCCAGTGGGTTGTCTTTCACATTTAAAGTGGTTTTTTGATATGAAATGTAGGATGCAAAAATAAAACCCAGCACCCAAACAAAGTGGGGACTCTAACAGGAAACAATAGAATATGGTCCTGGATGGTAGTTCTCCTGGGCACTGAAAGAAGACTAAGTAGAAGATTCTATGGAGAAGGTGTAAGATCATTCCTACAAAAGTTTTTATCAAGTACAAAAACTGCAGCACTGTCAAAGATAGCCAAGCCTATAGAAACCATGCTGACATGAATAAGAATCGACAAAATGGGCAAATTAATGCAAAGACTTAATTATTGAAATATCAGGTATTGCCTATAAGAGAACCATAATTTTTATACCTAAAGAAATAGATGAGAAGTTTAGAAATGGCTTCAAAGCACACCCTAGTGGTGTAGTGGTTAGGACAATTACCTCCAAAGGAGCGCAGACATACCCATGATTTTGAGTTCCAGATCCAGGGAGGAAACAACTAGTGTGAACACTAAATAAAAATAAAATGAAAGGCTTCTTTCTCCTCTCGCTTTCTGCCTGCCTGCTTACTTGCCTTCATTCCTGCCTGTACCCACCCCTTAAAAAAAGAGAAAGAAATGACTTTGAACAGTAGGATGTTATATAAAAAAAATGACATCACAAATTTGATGAAAAGCCTAATAGAAGACACCTGTAAATAAAATGTTGCAATTGAAATTAAAATATCAGAGTTTAAGCAACAGGTTTGCTGCCACTGAAGAAAAAATAATTAGCAAAATGGAAGACTGACCAGAAGAAATTATATAATATGCAGTATTGGCCAACAAGAAGATGGCAGACACAGAAGAAAGAGTGAGAGGCACAGAAGAGTGAGTGAGGAGGGCTGAGAATTTTAATGTGTCTGCAAATATAAAAGAGAAAAAGGGACAGAGACATTTTTTCAGGAGATAATTGCCGAGAATTAAAAAAAAATTCTGAAAGACACTAAGCCATAGTTTTAAAAACCATGAATCCCAACAGGGTTGCCTGCACCTACACACTTCACAATAAAACAACATGACACCAGAAACAAAGAGAGAAATATTAAAAGTAGCCAGAGAAAAAAGATACATTACCTTTAAAACAATAAAATTTATTCTGAAGTTGACTTTTTAGTAGCAAAATGGAAGCCAGAAGCAGTGAAATATTATTCTCAATTTCATGTACTAATGGCCAAATGAGATTACCTTATTCAGAAAAAGCATTTTTCAAGATAAAAAAAATACAGTTTTTAAATAAATTAAAAACTGAGTTTGTCACCAGCGTATCTTCTTAAAGGAAGTTCTAAAATGTATTTTGTCATGCTTATAAGAAACTATAAGATGCATGAAGGAAGAAAATAATAAACATACACTAAATCTATATTTTATTTTGTAAAATAGTAATATTAACTTATGATGATTAAAAAATCATTTAATTGAAAAATGTGACAACCTAATCTCATTTACAATACGTTAAAAAGAATAAAATATTTAGGAATAAATTTAACAAAGGAAATGAAAGACCTATACAATAGAAATTATAAGACATTAGAAGACACAAGAGGTGGAAAAATATTCCATGCTCATGGAAAGGAAGAATTAACACTGTCAAAATGGCCATCCTACCTAAAGCAGTATACAGATTTATGGAATCTCCATCAAAATTCCAATGACATTTTTAAGGTAATGGAACAAATAATATTAAAACATTTATGGAATGACAAAACATCTCAAATAGCTAAAACAATTCTAAAAAATAAGCAGAGAAATGGAGTATTATTCTCCCCAGTTTTAAAACATACTTCAAATCAAAAGTAAAGTTACATGGTGTTGGAAAAAAAACCAGACACACAGAGCAACTGACTCTCTGAGAGCCCTGAAATAAACTAATATGTATATAATCAGTCAGTTTATGATAAAGTTGTTATGAATATTCAATGGAGAAAGAAATGTCTTTTCAACACTGGTGTCGGGAAAACTGGACAGTCATGTAACAAAAAGGAAGAAAGAAAGAAAAACTGGAGCATTCGCTACCATACAGAAAAATCAGCTCAAAATGGCTTAAGAAACTTTTTGTAAAACTGGGAACTATAAAACATAGAGAAAAAACATAAGTTATACATTTAATGATATTGTTTTTAAATATGTCTTGGGTACTTAACTCCAATGGCAAGGGAAATAAAAGATTTGAGATGATGAGATGATATTAAACTAAGAAATTTTGTGCAGCAAATAAACCATCAACAGAAAAGAAAGGCAACCTAATAAGAGGAGATATTTGCATATCATATATGCAATAAAGAGCTAATATTCCAAATGTATAAATAACTCATATAACTCAATGAAAATGACAAAATAGCCCAATAAAAAAACGGGCAGAGAATCTCAATAGACATCTCTATGTAGAGGGTGAAAAGGTGAATAAAAAATGTTTTTCATCACTTATTATTAGAGAAATGCAAATCAAAACCACAATGAAATATTACCTTACACTGGTCAGAATGACCTGTATCACTTGGTGGGAGTCTATACTCCCACTGGTGCATTAATTTTGGAAAATATTATGGTGATTTCTCAAAAAATTAAAAATATAATTACCATGTATTTAATAATCCCACTTCTAGGTGTCTATCTAAAGAATATGAAAGTATTAAAGAGATGTATACACCCTTATGTATACCCCATCATTACTTACAATAACTAAGGAAATAGTCTAAATGCCAATAAATAGGGGAATGAATAATTCATAATAATAGCTCAATAATGATAATTCAATAATTGGTAATACATACATACAATGAGGTAGATATACATATATAGTATATAGAATACACATATAGAGTATATAGTGTGTATGCGTGTGTGTGTGTGTGTGTGTGTGTGTGTGTGTATGTATACATATATATCACACTCCGCCATAAAGAGGTGAAATTTTTGCCATTCAGCACAACACAGAGGGCACTCGAGGATATGAAGATATATTGCTGAGTAAGGTGAGTTAAAAGGAGAAAGGTAAATAGTGGATGACCTTACCTGTATTTGGAATATATACAGATAACACAAATAAATTAATAAAATAACATTAAAATAACTTTTGGACTATGGTAGAAAGGTTGAGGGTGCCAGAGCAAAAGAGGGTAGAAACAGGTTTATGTGATGGAGGGGATTTTTTAAAATTTAATTTAATTTCCCTCCTTCCTTTCTTGGTGTGTGTGTGTGTGTGTGTGTGTGTGTGTGTGTGTGTGTGTGTGCGCGTCTGTGTGTCTGTCTGTCTGTCTGTGTGTTTTGGCCTGTTTTGTGAAGCAAAATAAAGGGGCAAAATAAAACAAACAAGCATGACAATTTTAGCATATATTAGATGGGAAAAATAGTTATGGTATTCACATGTCTTTCTATTGTCCAAGAAGAGGATAAAATTATTACTTCTAGATTTTTAAGTTTAATACGTAAACTCTAATCACTAGGTTGAGAGCTAAATAAAATCTAGTATGTAACTTCTAAACATAGGAAAGAAATGGAATGATAAAATACAATCGACTAAAAGGCTATGAGAAAGGAGAGGGAAATAAAAAACAAGTAGGCCAAAATAAGCAAAATAAACATGATGAGATGTTAATTTTAAACCCAAATAATAGACTAGTAACTACATTAAATGACAATAGATTACATTCTCCATATTAAAACTAATTTAAGTGAACAGGGTCTATGAGAAGTATATCTAAAAAGATAAAAAATTAAATTAAAAGCTGGGAAAACATACCATGTATATCAGGTAAATGTAAACCAAAGTAAAAATGTATAGTTCTATAATATCAACAAAACAGATTTTGAGGCAGAAAGTAATACTAGAGATAAGAAGCATTCCTTTGGAACTCCTAACACTGAAATTCAACATAAAGGTATAACAACATAAAATTTATATATACCTGACAACATAGTCTTAAAATCTGTGAAATAAAAGTGGATAGAAGTGCCAGGAAAAATCAGTCTACAATTAGAAAGATTTCAATCTTTCATTCTCATTAAACATATTTACTTAACCAATGACCCTCTCAAGCACAAAGTAAAGTTAGAAGGAAAATTTATTTCTACAAATTGAAGGCAAGAAAAGGAAAAGTCTAATCAAATATTTAGTCCAGGAGGAAGCTGTCCATTTCTGAGAGTAGTCAGAGAATCAAAAACTTTTCATAATACACGAAGAGGGCTTCAGCGTTATTGTTTGGGGTGGGTGAGAAGAAATGTTCTTGGTACATGTCAAGAGCACTAAGATTTCCTTGGATTAAAAGATGGACCACCACTTAAAAAGGACAGTTACTTGAGGCTGTCTACCCATGAAGCCGGACTCTTACCATACTTGTTAATAAAAACTACCTATGGCTAGAGCCTGTTCTATTGCTTACTCCTCAGAAAATGCTCAACTATATATGAAAATATTCAAGAGACTAAAGACCATAATGGTAGTATTTTTAGAATATAAAGAATTTTCAGATGATAACACAGTTCATATACTTTAAATATTTTATAGAATTTAGCTCAGGTTAATAGCCTTGTAACTTTAAACAATATAATTGAATAATAAGTTTAGACTTGTGGCCTTAAGTTTAAATGCTATGCAAAGTATTTGGCCATATAAGAGGATTTTAGGATCTCCTTGTTTTTAAATTATAAGAATCATCTAATACTCATAAAGGATTTGCTTGTTGGGTCATGCAAGTGAATATTAGCAAAATAATTAGAACATATTACATCCACAAATTTATCTTAACATATTTAAAGTGTCTAATTAACAACCTGCATAAACGGGACCAAACACTATTGACAGATCTTTTCAAGATCTGTAAAAATTTCAAGATACTGCTAAAATTTATTCCATATATAAATGACTACTAAGGTTTGCAACTTGAGCTTAAAGAGGTATTTTGAATCTATCATTTAAATTAATTGAAACAGTCAAATTTTTTAAACCAAAAATAATCTTTTCTCTGTGCAAAACCTCCATCAAGTGCATTCAAAAATTCATATGAAGATGTTCAAACTTCCCTTTCTTACCTCTTAACTGTATCTTGAACAGATACTATTTCTGTTCACGTTCAGTTACTAGTTATGGAGTCCTGTGCAGTCATTTTAATCGTTAAAATCTGTTTCATTTCCAGTTTTGTGCTCATCTTCCATCCTTCCGGTGCCAACAGGAAGACTTTAGCCTAAGAGACTGTTTTTAATTTTTCCCTCAAAACCACTGAAGCTCGGGTCTCATATCCCAAAGGAAAGGGAGAGAAGAAAGCCACACACTCCCCATGAGGCTTGTGAGCCACATTCCTAGTCAGTTCTTTGAAATCCAAGACTTTTTGCCTCTTAGTCATCTGGGCATTCACCCACCAGTCATTACCACATGTTGTTGCTATTGGGACAGAGAATCCCGAGAAAATGTCTGACTGAGTAATGTCAGCTTCTCTAGGTTACGTGATGCCTCTTTGTCCTCTGCATGAGTTCCTATCTACCAATAAAACGGTAATAGGAAAACCCTGAATTTTAGCAATAGTTGATTATCTTAGACACGTAGGGTCACTGAGAATTTTTTATACTATTGTTCAGAAATTTTTTTAATAACAGGCATTCGAAATAGACATAAAACTTGAGCTTTTTTGGTAATAGCCATAGTCATTGCATATAGGATAAAGTATGAAAGCATTTTAACTTGACAAGGAAGAATGCATGTATACTTCGAAATTGGGAGACATCAATTTGGCATCTTCTGAAGAGATCCTTGGGGTTGGGGTCATCTCAGTAAGTGTGGAGATATTCCCACATGTTTGGAGCAGACTTTCATGGACCTGAGGTGATGATCTTGAGAAGGAAGTGGTGAAAGAGAACTTGTAATGAGTCACAAGGAACAAAAGGAGTGGTTTCCTGACTCAAGGGTTAGCAGATTGGAGTTGAAACACAGCAACCAAGTCAGGTTCCCTAGGCTTGTCCTCATCAGGGAAAACGGTGTAGAGGAATTAAATACACAGATTGGCAAGGACTAGGAATATGAAAGCAGGAGAGAACGGGAGGAGGACACTCATAAAACACATGGTTTTCCACAAAATTACTTATCCACCCTGGATGGGTGTTGAGATGTAAGGGTTCCCCCTGGTCTTGTTTTTCCAGCGCCTTGTGACCCACACAAGAGAGCAGGAGGAAAGACACAGCAGACTGACTGATGTAAGAGGGCTAAAAGAAGACAATATATCAGCAACACAACCATTAGTTTCTGCATCTGACTGGCTATGAGTGTGAAAATGTCAGAATTGAGCCCTGCCCCGAGATGCTGAGGAGGTGTGAGGTTAATGCTGATGACACAGCTGGAGTCAGCAAGAAGCTTTGGCACCAGACCCTCCAACACAGCACCCTCCTGGGCCTGTGATGGCTTGAGTAGCTGTTACAGAGATGTCTAAACAAAGTTTCACCCCTAATCTTGTGGTTTCCAACTGCAGATCCAACTGCTCCAGGAGCTGGTGTGCGCTGATTTCTAAAGCAAGGCTGCATCTAACTCTTAGGAGGCATGGTAGGTTGTGGTGAGGAAAGCGTTCAACTCTAAGAATTGTCTGATTACTTCACCATCTTCAGCATACTGTGAACTCCTTGAGGCCTCTAATACCTTACCTGGCACAAAAATGATCAATAATGACGTCTAAAAGAAGTGAGCAAACTCTTAGGGTGGCAATGGTTAAATACTGCCTTTCAAATTTGACTCTGAAGTATAGTATCTGTGTTGTCTCTATTTTCCTTTTCTTCTTTGAGCAACTCTTGGGGGAGTCATTTGGTATAATCAGCATTTACGAGGAAAATCTTTTGACCTATCTAGTCACTTATCAGAGCTAGAAAATTGCCTTATAGTAATTGTAGTTCTATTTTGCATTGAGAGTATAAGGGGTCGGCCTCATCATCAAATTTAACCTAACAATAGACCTGGCAGTCCAACTTGACTCTCTCTCTATACACACACACATATATATGTATATATATATATAATCTAAGGTAAATTTAAAAATCTTTTTAGATGTAAGCTTCTTTTTCTGTGAAATAGAAATAATGAGTGTGCCTACCATGCATGGAAAATGCCAAGCTCAGAATCACTGGGTTTTACGCATGTCCAAGGTGATAACGTGTGTGTTTTGCTAGATGCATTTACTGACTGACCTGTGTGCAGTGGGGCTCTTCATCCGTCTTGTCAGGCCTACAATGGCCCCAAACTTGGTTCAGCAGATTGGGCGTCCTCTTTTAACAAAATAAAGGTTATCAGACAATTAAGAGGTAAGGTGAAGGATGACTTCAGACTTCAACTGTAAAATAATAAACATTTGGAACATTAGAATTGGAGAGATTCTTAGAGCATATATAGCTGAGTGTCCTTTGAGATGGAAACATTTGCACAATACTCCAGAGTTAAAATCAAACCAAGAATAATCTATTTAGATGCCACAATCTCCTTCTTCAATTTAGTCTTCGTTATGTCACTGCTAACATTTATTGACTACCTGCTGGGTCCCAGTCACTGTTTTAAATGCTCTAGGTGTGTTAACTCAGTGTTCATAATAATCAGAAAGTTCTGCTATTTTTCATCCTACTTTTAAAGATGCATAGACAGAGCTTCAAAGAACTTAAGCAAATTGCCTTTGAACAAACTAGATCATTATAATTTGAAGTCAAACAGACAAAGCTCTGAACCATTTTCCACACAGAGAATAAAACCAGAACCATCCCTTCTGGATCATGTACGTACTCATTTGACTCAATATGCTTGTTTCTTATAAATCCAGTAGATGAGCGTGTACTACAGTAACTATAAGGAGATTTCCCACCAATGCCTTAGATATTACACTTCCTTTTATTTGTGAACAGTTAGCCATAACTCAGGCTCATAGTATACTGTCAATTGTCAAGTTAAAAAAAGATACAACTTTGCTTTTCTGCTATTTATTTACATCCTTCATGTATTTCTTCTTTGACTTCATGGGTGCTGACGCCAAAGCATCTGGGCAGACTCAAGGAAAAATTAATCTTGTCAATTACTTTGATTTTTCCAATTCTCCAAATATTTCACTTCATGTAGCCCAAACATCTAGATAATTAACCACGTGGTAACCCAATTATTACTGAACCATTTTAGCCGCATCGGTCAGCCCTGCTTCCAGAATGACTACAGTCTTGGAAACCTTGTCCATTCCACCACTGTGGTTGAAGCAAGAGGTCACGTCTGCTTGACTTAGCTCATGTCACCTTCTGAAGAAATCTGTGTTTCTCCCTTGGACTTTATTCTGCTGCTCAATCTATAGACTGTAGCCCTGAATTTCCACCCAGGACTTGGGTGAGGCAACCATAGTGAGAAATCCTTCTTGTTCACAGTTCTGATGATCTCTCTTGGAGTACTCTTCCTCCTCATTGGGTCATCAGGCATCTGTCTCCTTATCTCTGGCCTGAGACTGAAAATCTTTCCCAACATTCCACTTCAGCTCCATTTTTTATGCTATGAAAATTGTTTCAGCCTCTTCTACATGACACTCTTTGCTGCCTTGCCTTCATTGGTCTCAGTAACATGGCAAGATAAATCTTAACACAATCTTTTTTCTCTTCTTTGTGATTTTCTCTCCTTGACATGAGGGTGAAGATATTTTTCTTTTAAAACTGTTCCTGGCAATTCTCTGCCTTTTGTTCTGCTTGAAGCTGAACACACTGTCCTTTCTTAGTGGTCTTTGCTCTTATTTCTGCTCTGATGTCACTGGAAATGATTGTGTCTCATTTCATAATGTTTGCTATGAAGTCCTCATGAGTCCATTTATCCACCTCCCAGCCAACTGCAGAAGAAACTGAAATTCCTCTGACTCGGTGTTTGGACAAATCAGTAATGCTTGCTGATTGGATTTCAGCCATGTTCCCTCTCCATTCTTTTGCAAACAAAGCTTTTTCTGCACTTCACCGGGACAGGGGTCTCCTGGATCTTTGCAACCTAGCTTAACATCACTCAGCAACTGCTCAACTGCTCCAGAATATTTAATAATCTTCTCAACCTTTCCTAAACAGCCCTTCTGAGTCATGGGCTCATCAGTTGCCTTTGGCCTGGCTGTTGCTTCTTCCAGTGGCTGTATTTGCATAACAAGGAGCCATGGTGCAGCCGAGGGAGCATTAGCTAAATGGTAAGGAAGAGATACTTTAAGATCTGCCACAGATAATGTGACTCTGGGCAAGTCCAGGCACTCCTTAGACATTTGTTTGCTTCTTCCTTCTAAACGCATGGACTGGATGAGATTATCTTGAAGGAAATTTTCCTAGTAGAGAGACATACTGTGAAATGCTGGGTCCCTTTGAAAGTCCTGGAATGCACTAGGTGGAAAATTAGTTGTATCAGTTTGCAGTAGTCGTTGATGACAATCATTACAATCTCCTTGATTTCTGACCAAGTGGACTGATGATTTTCTTCAGTGCTCAATTATTAACACCATCTGAAGATACAAACCAGTTTTGTTTAGTTATAGCTTCAATCATTTTATATTGTTTAGCCTATCCCTGATTAATGAAATTAAAAAAAAGGTCTCTTTTAAAAATTCACTCATTATCATTCCCTAAGTCTATAATAGAAATTTTCTATGTCCTCAATTCTTTAATACTCGAACTAACTTAATTTTGTTGGTGAAAGTCCATTTAGAGACAGGACAAAAAATGATGCCCTTGTGTTATTAAGAAAGCAGAATATTTTTTAAAAACCCTAAAAGAATCCATTTGAAGTGATTCGTGCAGGTTAGGCTTCCATGTAATTGAAATGCTCTGACTCATTGGGGATCAATATTAGGGGTTCACTTAGAATCACTGGCCTCACTGGAATCTGAGAAAGTTCCTTTTTATTATTGGTGTGATGGAAATTGACTAAAGAAGTGTATAATTCTGATACTAGATTTTTCTTCGTCTTATTCATATACAGAGAGGGAAATTCAGTAAAAACATAGGTGAAAACGTGCACTGATGCTAAAACATCATTATCTTTATCATCTAACATGTTGAGACTTGGTAGTGGGGAAATAAAACTGTCAGGTTTGCCTGAGTATCCTAGATAATCAATTTCTCAATTATTGGGACACAAGTCTGACCCGTGATTCTGTAAGCATCACCTAATTGGAAGATCATGCCTCTCCTTGGAAGAAGGGTTACTTAGCTTGGTGATTTATATAGTACTGTAGGATTCAAAAGCCACAAGTGACTTTTATGGGTCAATAACACACTCAGGGAATATAATTTTGACTTTGAAGGAAATGATCCAAACAAGAAGAGATAGAAATGAAATACAATAAACTAAAAACTGTCAGGTGAAAATATTTCCTTGCCTAAATAGAGAATTAAAAAAAAATCATAAGAATTAAAATCTACTTGCAAAAACAAAGCAATATGAAGCCCCCACTTGCTCTCGCTCCATCCCCACTCACCCCCATTTTATGCTTTTCTTGTCCTTCATTCAGGCAGAGATGTCTCCACTCCAGGCAGGCATACCCACTGCTCGTTTGTTGACTCTTGCCTCAACCATGCAGTGTTCTCCTAGTTTCTGGTCATGGCTCCACAACCTCCCCTTTCCTGGAAACACTGCAACACACCCTTCCAAACTACTGCTTTGTTTGAATTTTTAAGCATCCTTCACAGACATTTGTCACAGCTTGCTCACTAGATGTTAACTTCTTGGGGAGACAAGGCATGACTTCTTTATCTTTCCTCACCACAGTTCTTTCTGCCTGTCCTGTACTTGGAGCAGCTAGTGGGCGATATTTTTGACAGAGAAACAGACTTCGGAGTTATGAAGAGCAGTTGAGTATCAACAAGATACAATCCCAGGCTATTCAGTGTCTCACAATGCCTGCCTGCAGAAAGGAAAAGACGTTTGGGGTGATATCTGATCCCCTCATGTACTAGAAATAAAAGGGGTATAAATGTCGACCAAGTTTTAGGTTACTTGCAGACCCGCTTTCCACTTCAGTGGTTTCAGAAATTAGGTGGATTGTTCTTTGTTTCATAAAGAATTCGTTTTTAAGATGCGGATGGCCTCAGCTCTGGCTGCTGGCCAGCCTCAGGAAGTGTGTTTCACAAGCCATCAAGGACTGTGCATATTCCACATTCCATGGTAATGCAATTCTGGACCCAAATCCATTCCAGAAGGCTGATCTTCCGAGAGGGGCTGAAGCCCAGAGTTTGCTGAACAGTCCCACTGGAGGCAAAGCTGCCCACCACCCCAGTCAGCCCATAGGGGTTAAGCAGCCAATCAAGAAGCTAAGCGAGCAGTTTGGTGAGACCAAAGTTGCAAGGGTCTGAACGAGTTGATGAGCTTGGCAGCCTGTGATTGAAGAATTTGTTTCATGTTTTGGATAAAGTCTGGGAATTTATCCTTCAAAATTCCTTAGATTTAGTAACATGTCAATGCACTGTGTTAATGCAAGGAGTTTTTCTTTTTTCTTTTCTTTTCTTTCTTTCTTTCTTTCTTTTTTTTTTTTTTTTTTTAAGGTTAAAAGCCGCCTTCCTTTTTAAGTATGAGTAATCCATCCAAATCCTGCCTCAGGGAACAAAAGGGGTGCCGGTAATTTTCTCTTTCACAAAATGCAGAGACTTCCTCTCTGTCCTCCCCAAATACTATTCTATGAACTGAAGGGAAATTACACTCCTCACCATTGAAAAGGAGATTATGCAAAACAAGAAGGTAAAGCCAATCACTGCAATACAAATACAAATACCAGCTTAATTCCTTGCATTTTAGAGGCCTGTGCCTTTTCTTTCCAAATGTGGGTGTGTATCCACATCATCTAAAAAAAAATTCTATTATCTGGCATTTTTAGAGCTCACACAGAATGGACTCCTTCGTGGAAGACCACACGCTATCAGTACTTGCTCCAGGTTTCACTGAGCTCACCTTTTTGGACCCCTTCCATTGAATCACCTGACAAGGGACACCAAATGCCAAGAGTCACGTTTTCAGGTAGAAATCAACCCAACAGAAAAAGACAAAAGGCAGAGGCTGGGAAGAATATGCCAAACAAAAAGAAATAGTTGGACAATATTGAACATGGGGAATTGTAAGTCGTTCACTGTGAACTGGTATCTCACGTTGCTGCCACTCACACAGTACTATGGGCCAAGCACCAAGCACTTGTGAACATTCTTTCCTTTTACCTTATAGCCTCTGTGAAGAAAGCTGATCTCTAGTTTATAAATACGGGCCCTGAAATTGAAGAGTGTTAAGTCATGTGTTCAAGGCCAGACATGCAGTACGTCACCTAAATCCAGGTGTGTCTGATTTCAAGGCTGCACAGGTGAGAAGTGGTAGAATACTGGACACTACCTATGGAGCTCAGGAGGAGCAGGATGCCAGGCAAAGGAATGTGGGATTCATCCTTTAGGCACTATGTAATTGGAAGACAGTGAAGGTCTTTGGGAGTAGGATATGATTAGATTCAAGGTTGGTTTTTCTGTTTGTTTGTTTTTTTTTAAAGGAAAAGTGCAGGCAAAAATGAAGGTAAGCAGAGACAGGCAGGAAGGGAGAAAGCAGAAAGAAGCATTTTTATCCATTTTATTTAGTAATTCATCTTGGTTGCTCTGTTGATCTAGAGTCATGATCCCAGGACCTTGGGATATATGTGAACTATATCTAACCCCTACTACACCAGGGCGAGCCCAGACTCATGTTTTAGAAAGATTACTTTGTCATATGTAGAATTAATCAGAAGAGGGTGATTCCATATTTTTACTTAGCATTCATATTATTCTACTTTATGTTAAAGTTAGTGGTTTTTGCAATTGCTTTTCTGGTTAATGGGATCTATGTTTAATTCTTTATCCCTTGCACAGTATGCCCTAGTGAATGAATGAACAAATGAATGCAGTATTAACTTAAATAGTTTCTATGTATGGCAAAAAAGACCACTTACCTGAATCCATTTGATAACCCCTAAAAAATGTCACCAATATAAATGAAAATTGAGCACTAACTTTGGGAAGAAGTCTTATGAAGTATGAAAATGTAACTACTATTAGGAGAAAGATTGCTGAAGTGGAAAAAAAAAAGTCCTTGTTTTAAGGAGACTTGAATTTGAATCCTAGATCTACCGCTTTGCTTAGACAAATCTCTTGATGTTTTTGAGCTAGAATTTTCTCTTTATAATCAGATTACTCTTTTGGGGGGCGGGCACCAGTGATTTCAGAGAAAGTGTGAGGGGGAATGATGGCTATTAGAAATGTTTTAATACTGAAATGGGCCAAATTGTCTCTGAATGTTTAAGTGAAGAGTCACGTGTCTCTCATTTGAAATCAAAAGCTAGAAATGAATACATTTAAAGAGGAAGTCATGTGAGGGCTGAGATAGGCTGTAAGCTAGACCTCTTGTGCCAAGCAGTTAGCTGTGAATGCAAAGGAAAAGTTATTGAAGGAAATAAAAAGTGCTTCTCCAAAAAAGGAACCTCCTACTTCGTTTCTGAGACTGTAAATTGGTGGAAACTCTCTGGAAAACAGTATGGAGATTCCTAAAAAAAAGAAGAAGAAGAGAAGGAACTACCATTTGATCCAGCAATCCCACTCCTAGACATATACCCAGAGAGCGCAAAATCTCAAATGAGAAAAACAGCTGCACCCCTATGTTCACTGCAGCACAGTTCACAGTAGTCAAGACATGGAAACAACCTAAATGCTCATCAACAGATGAGCATGACGGGATAATGACTGGATAAAGAAGCTGTGCTCTATATATACTCAATGGAAGTCTATGCAGCTACTGAAAAAGATGAAATTGTGCCCTTTGCAACAATTTGGATGGAACAGGAGTGGGTCATGGTAAGCAAAATAAGTCAGAAAGAAAAAGAGAAATACAGGATAGTTTCACTCATATGTGGAATATACTGAAGTTAAACAAATAAGCCCCAGCAAAATTCACTGGACACAAGTTGATGGATACCAGGGCTAGAAAGGGGCTGGAAGGAGAGAGGCGACAAGATGGTGGGAAAGGACACTAGATCTCTGGTGGAGGGTACGTGTGCAATACTCTCAATCTGAGAAGCGAGTTCAATATCTTAAAATGAGTATAGATTTGTAAACAAAAGAATAATAAAATTAATACTTAAAAAAAGTGCTGCTCCAGTAAACACATGAAAAGATAGCAGAAAGTCTTACCACTGATGGGAAGAAAGTTTTAGTGGTCTAGACCACAACATTCTCTTAAACCAAAGCTTCACTCTTCAATTCTGTGAAGGCAGAGGGAGATGAGAAACTGCAGAAGAAAAGTCTGAAGTTAACAGAGATTGGTTCCTGAGGTTTAAGGAAAGAAGATATAAGTATAAAGTCAAGTGCTAACGTAAACACTGCAGCATATAATCCAGGAGATTTGCTAAAACCACTGATGAAGGTGGGAACACAAAATAACGGATTTTCAATGTAGACGAAACAGCCTTTTATTGGACGAAGTTGCCATCTAGGACTTTAATAGTTAGAGAGAAATCAATGCCTGCCTTCAAAACTTCAAAGAATTAATGATTCTCTTGTTAAGGCTAATGCAGCTGCTGACTTTCAGCTGAAGCCAGTGCCCATTTACCATTCCAAAACTCTGAGGACTCTTAAGAATGATTCTAAGTATAGCCTGTCTATACTCTGTAAATGGAACAAAAAAACCTGGATGGCAGCACATCTTCTTATAAGATGGTTTACTGAACAATTGAAACCCACTGTTAAAACTTACTACTTGGGAAAAAAGTTTCCTTTCAAAATATTGCTGCTCCTTGACAATGCCCCCTGGTCATTTGTGATCCCTGATGGAGACAAATAAGGAGATTAATGTTGTTTTCATGTCTGCTAATGTAACATCCACTCTGTAACCCATGGAGCCTGAATCATTGTGACTTTCAATTCTTATTATTAGAGAAATGCATTTTATAAGGCTATAGCTGCCACAGATAGTGATTCCTCTGATGAATCTGGCAAAGTATATTGAAAACCTCCTGGGAAGGATTCATTCTAATTGCCATTAAGAACATTTGAGATTCATGATAGGAGATTGAACTGTCAACATTAAGAAAAATTTGATAGACGTTGATTCCAACCCTCATGCATGGCTTTGAGGGCATCGAGACTTCAGTGGTGGAAATCAGATGTGATGTAAATCACAAGAAAATAGAAGTAAAGCTTGAATTAGAAGTAAAGCTTGATGATATGGCTGAATGGCTGCAATCTCATGATAAAACTTGAAGAGATGAGAAATTGCTTCTTATGGATAAGCAAAGAAAAGGATTTCCTGAGGTGGAATCTTTTTGGGGAAGGTTCAGTTTCTGGTAAAGATGCTATGAATATCATTGAAATAATCATTTCGTTTCATTTAAATCATATATTATTTAAAATACATTGTTTAATTTCTAAATATTTGGAATTTCCTACTTTATTTATTTTATTAATATCTAATTAGAATCTACGCTGATAATAAAATGTAGCTATTATTATTTCAATTATTTGAAATGTATTAATGTTTTATGTCTCAAGATATGATCTATAGCAATGCTTTATTTTACATGTCAACTTGACTGGATCATGGAATACCCAGATAATAGACTAAACTTTATTTTTGGTGTGTCTATGAGGATGTTTCTGGATGAAATTAACATTGTAATTGATGGACTCAGTGAATCCCCAATATGGATGGGCATTGCCCAATCTTTTGAGGATCTGAATGGAACAAAAAGGTGAAGGAAAGAAGCATTCAATCTTTGCTACCTAATTTCTTGAGTTCAGACATTGACATTCTCCTGTCCTTGTCACTCCTTGTTCTTAGGCCTTCAGACTCAGACTAGAATCTATGCCATCAGCTCCCCATGCTCTCAGGACTTCAGATCAGTCTGAATTATATCACCAGCTTTCTTTGATTTCCATCTTGCAGACAACAGATTGGGGAAATTTTCAGCCTCTATAATAGCTTAATTGCATGAACTAATTCCTTGTAATGTACCAATTGTGTGTGTGCAAATAAATCCTATGTATACATACATCATGCATATATAATAATTCCATACATAAGTATATATTTTAATTCTATGTCTCTACAAAACTCTGCCTGGTACATCTATATTCTTAATGTCCCATGAGCACTAATAAAGAATGTGGATACTTTTCTTGGGGGGACATATTTATAAATGTCAGCCTGATCTCATTATTTTAAGGTATTGTTTAGTTCTATATCCATGCTGACACTTTTTTCTAATGGCTTTCATTACTGAGAGAGAGGTTCTGAAGTCTCAAACTATATTTAAATTTTTCTCTTTCTCTGTTTAGTTCTGTTAGTTTTAGCTTCAGGCATCTTATTCCTCTATTCTGTGGTGCATATACATGTAAGATTATTATTACTTCCTAGTAAGTCAGTTTTTTTATCTTTATGTAATGTCCTAATTTGTCTCTGGTAAATTCCTTTGCTTCAAAGTTTATTTTGTCTGACATTATGACAGAGTTTTAAAAATTCATATTGGCACATTTTCCCCTTATCATTTTATCTTTAGTTTGCTGCTATAATTATATTTGAAGTAATTTTCTTATAGACAAAATATAATTGGATCATAGTCCCCTCCCTTCTTTCCACTTTAATCTATCCTGTCAATCTCTTTTAATTGTTATTTTAAAACGCTAACTTTTAATGAATTTACTGATATGTTATCATCTAAATCTACCATTGAATTTTTATGTTTGTTGCTTTTGTTTTTCATTCCTTTGTTTTCCTCCTGTCTTCATGTGAGATACTGGAACATTTTTAGTATTCCGTCTTGGTTTACCTACAGGGTTGTGTATATGTGTGTTTAAAAATCTATCTCTTTCTATTATTCTAATGGTTGCTTTACAGATTATAATATATATATGCATATATATATATATATATATATATACACACATACACACGACTTCCTTACAGGCTATTAGTATCAATATTTTACCACTTCAAGTAGAATTATAAATACTTTATCACCTCTGCCTCTCTTGCCTTCATGATATAGTCATCATTAACGTTACACTGAAAACTATATAAGCTAAAAATTTTCACTTAACTCTCAAATATAATTAAAAGACTAAAGAGGAGAATAACAGTGTATTACATGTATCCATATATTTTCTCTTGGCATTAGTTTTTCAAAAAAATTCCTAATGCTTATGGTTAGCTTCTATTATTTTTTATCTGAAGAATTTCTTTAGCTCTTCTTTTAAATTATGTCTGCTGACAAAAATATTTACTTTCCTTTCCTTCATCTGAGAATACCTTTATTTCACCTTCATTCCTAAAGGATATCTTCACTGAATATAGAATCCTAGGGTGACAGGTTTTTCTTGCAGGACTTGAAAAATGTACCACTTCCTTACATCCTCCATGATTTCAGATGAGAAATGTGTTTTCACTGAAACTGTTTTTCTCAAATTGGTAATGCGTAGTTTTTTCCTGTCTGCTTTCAAGATTATTTTCTTTAGCCTTAGTCTTTAGCTTTCAAATATGTGATTATGATGTGTCTTCACATGGAATCTTGGGGCTTATTTTATTTAGAGTTCACTCATCCTCTCCAATCTAAAGGGTTATGGCTCATGCCAAATTCAATAAAATTTTGGCCATATTTCTTCAAGTATTTTTTCAGTTTCATTATCTTTCTTTTTTCCTTCTGAGACTCTAATAACAGAGATCAGATGATTTGCTGTGGCCCGAGATGAGCCTTTTCTTCAAAAACATCCAAAGAACCAAATAATTTACAAATGAGTTCAAGGACTAGAACATCCTTGTTTCAAGACATACAAGGGTCATTATTCTCCCAAATCATATTCTGAGTAGAAGTAAAGCCCAGGTAAAAGTAGTACCAAGAAAGAAAATTCTATGCCATTTTTAATGAACATAAGGGTAGGGATTGTAAATAAACTGTAGGCCTACAAAATAAACAATGTATTAAAATAATGCATACATATGGTGTGGGATTTCTACTTCAAATAAAAGAAACAAAAATCACATGATTATCTCAGATTTAGAAAAGATACATGATCAAATATGAAATCTATTTATAATGAAAGGCTATCAGATAGCAAAGGGTTAAACGAAACATCTTCAATACAAGGATATGAAAGTATACATCAGACATTTTCAGCAAGAAAACATTAGATGAATATTAGTAAAACAAAGATGCTAATGATCACTGATCATTGTTACTGTTCAACACAGTATTAGAGAGCATGAATAATAAATGAAAAAGAAGTAAAGAGAGAAAAGATAAAACTTATTCATAGATGATAGAATTATATAAGCAGAAAATGTTACAAAATCACTCATTAGTACTAATAAGAGTTCTATAAAAAATATAGTTCCTCAACATAAGCCTTAAACAATTACAAAAATAGGAAATAAAGCACGATTCAAAATATCATAAAAATCTATGAAGTACCAAGGCATTAATGAAAGTCTATATGCTCTGGGGGCTCAGTGGTTAAATCCATGCTTCTGGCACAGTCTGGGGTTTACATGCCAAGGTGCTGGGGTTTACATGCCAGGTGCTGGGGTGCAACCAAGCTGAACAACTGGACAAAATGCTTCTTCCTCCTCTCTTCCTACCTACCTGCCTGTTCGCCTTCATTCCTGCCTGCAACTTTCCTTTAGAAAAACAAAGATATAAATGATGAGTTATACTATATTTGTCAATAAAATGAGTTAATATTAATATATATTTCTCAAATTTATTATATATTCAGTGAAATTAAAATTATTGAAATTCATAAGCAAGTAAAATTTCAGAACTTAAAAAAAACTAAGGCAAAGAAACTACTTGAAACTAGGGTTAATGAAAGCATGAGCCTAGGAATAAGCAACTCACTTTCATACAGAAAAAAAAAAAAAAAAAGAGATGTGACCACTCTATGGCCTATAAGATTAAAGAGTTACTAGAGGCCCTAGGAGTTAAAAACAAAAGAGTTTACTGATACAAGAATGGACAAAACAGTGTACAGGCTAAGCATGGAGCATGTATATATAGAGAGAAACGATATATTATGGCAGGTGGCAATCAAATCAGTGGAGAACAGGTTGATTATAAAATGTCCAGTGTGGGTAAAACTGCTTCATTATGCAAAGAATAAAGTTTTATTTTTACTTCAGGTCATTTATAAAGGTATAAGGCATATGAATCAAACCCTAAATATGAAAGATGAAACTTTGAAGAAAAGTTTCTTAAATAAAATACCAGAGGGTGGGAAACTGGTAGATTTGAGTAAAATCATTTTGGAGAACCGTTAAGCAGTTTCTCTTTGAAGTACGAGATATGTGCTATATCTTGATTGAGTATGGTTACACGAGTGACTTATTCATTGAAAATCAGTAAACTCTGCACTTTAAAGGTCCATTTTACAGTGTTCACATTATATCAATATGTAAAACACAAATGACGAATCTGACTACATCAAAATGAATGTTTATTGTTCCATCAAAGGCATCATAAACAAAAGTAACAAGACACCTTGGATTAGATAGATAGCAGATTGGGAGAAGATATTTTAGTGATAAAAATGGATAAAGTTAATGTCTAGAATAAGCAAAGAATCAGAACAAAGGACTATGCTAATCAATAATACAGATAAGAAATCCAATGAAAACGGTAATTCACAGATATTATATATGTATATTCATGCATATATAAGGAATACTCAACTTCACTAGTAATTACAAAAAAATCAAATCAAAACAACACTAAAATAATATTTTGCACTCATCAGATTATAAAATTTGCAAACTCATGCAAATAATTGAACAAATATTTGATAGAATAAGAGGAATAGAATCCTCATTTTGTTCATAGTTATAAAAACTGGTTTAGTATTTCTAGAGAAGAATCTGGAAATATTTAAATCAATAAATATTTGAGTGCTAACAATGTGGCAGAAGCATTTGGGTGCTAAGGGACTCAGCATTGAATGAACTCAACATAAAAAAAATTGCCTTCATTAAGCTTACAGTCTAGTGGAGAGGGAAAATAGCAAATATAATTAAAAAGTAAAAATAAAATGTGTTTCAGGGTGATAAATGATGTGAAGAAAAGAAAACAGGATTCTGGGGTTTGGGATGGCTAGAGGAAAAAGGAACTGTTATAATTTTAAATCTGGTGGTGGGGGAAGATTTCACTGAGACATTTGAACGAAGACCTGTAAGGAATAAACATGTCTATACCCTTTAAAAGAGACTCCCAGACAGGGCTAACACAGAACACATAGATGTGAACTGAGAGCATGTCTAAAATGTTTAAGGATCACCAAGGTTAGTGTGGCTTGATTTGAGGAAATGGGGTGAGAAAGACAAATAGGGTTGCTAGGAAGGTCATTGTATGCACTTGAAGAATTTCGCTCTAACTAGGATGGGGAGCTATTAGAATGGTTTGTGGAAAGGGTATTTATGGAAATTGCATATATATATATGTATGTAAGATTCAGCGATTCCACTGCTAGCTAGTTTTCACAGAAAAATCAGTACACAGCTGTATAAGATGTGTTTGAGAATGGTTTTCTTTTTCACTTTTGTACGTATGAAAGTGAGGAATAGAAGTCAACTGAGGCAGTCCTCACTAAGGGAATGAATAAAGGAATAAGGAAAATCCTTTCCCCAGAGCTATGGAGAAGAGATACATATAGCTTCTAAATAGTGTCAAGAAAACAAAAAAAGCAGCAGAATGAGATGTATGCATCATCCAATACATATAAATCTAAAATGCATGTATACCAAAAGCAATACTGTTTTCAGAGATACTTAGATATCTGAGGATGTGAATCAACTGGAGGGGTGTCTGTGAGGTGTAGTGAGAAAGAAGTGAGGATGGGAATGTCAAAGAAAAAAAATAGAAAAAGATTCATGGAGAGGCTAAAAAAAAAATCATCTGCAATATTATAGTCCCTCGACCAGAACCATTAGCTTATTTTTCCTCTTTCTATTAAAAAATACATTTTTATTATAAGTAATTTAAAATAATATAGCATATCACCATGCAGCCACCATGGAGTCCTAAATCATAAACTCATTGTCAATCCAACCTCCCGATCCTCATTCACTTTCTTCCACTTGTTTCATTTTTTGAGCATTTAAAATAACTTTTTTGAGACATAATTTACATATCCAATAAAATATATCAATTTTACATGCAAATTTTGATGAATTTTTATTATAATCACCACTTCAATCAAGTTATAGAATATTCTATAAAAAACTCTAGAACCCATTCCTATCAATCTCCCTTCACCAATCCCAGGCAGCCAACTGATCTGCCTTCTGTCACTACAGATTAAGTTTGCCCTCTAGACTTATTCCCATAAGTGGTATGATGTTCCCATTGTGTTCATGTTTTCCTTTAAAATTCTTGAACATTTTTATAGTATTTGTTTTAAAATATTTTATGATAATTTCAACGTATCTGACACTTCTTGATGTTTCTAATGTTTCATCTTTCTCCCCCACAAGGGCTACATTTTTCTGCTTCTACATATGCCCATGTTTTTAAAGTTTTATCATCTTCTGCAAAGTCATGCATTTTTCCCAGTTGAGGAATTGGACTTTTCTTGCTTTGCTCTTTGATTCTTACAGTTAGCTTGTTTCCTGCTATATTCAATCACCATTTTAACTTCCTCTAGTCAGCTCGCTGTTGTCTTACAATTATTGAACAAACGTCCCTGTCCAGATTCCTTTGCAGGACAGAAAGGAATGGGTTTATGCTATACTGGAACCATGGCTGTAGCATGGAAATGCTTGCTGAAGAATCTTAAGTGGGCATGAAGGTCAAATAAAGGTGATACAGTGCCAGTGTCTCTGTGTACAGATGCCCATGTGAACTTTCCTTGGGATATGTTATTCTTTTAAGGCTTCCTAGCCTCCTTCAGCTGCTGAGGCGCAGAGTTCACAGACAATGTGAGTCCAAAAGGCATTTCTCCAGTTTCATCTCTGGTTTCAAGCAACCCAGTGCATGGGAAGAGTCCTGGATTTGAATCCAATGGCCTGGAGGAGAGCTCTGCTCTCGCTCATGAGCCACAATTGCCTAGACCTTTGCTTCCTTACCTTTATAACAGGCATAATAATACCTGTCTTTTCCAGCTCATAGGGTTGCTGTAAACAACAAATGGGCAGATACTTTTGAAATTGCTCTATAATGGTGCTATCCCACAGAAATATAACATGAACCACAAAAGTAAATGGTACTTTTCTAATTCACATTAAATAATGGTAAGAAGAATCTAGAAAATTTACTGATATATTTTTAGTGCAGCATAACCAAAATGTTATCATTTCGACATGTGATAAATATGAAATATTTCTGAGATATTATACAAGCTTCTTTCCATGTTAAGTTTGGGAAATCAGGATATTTTATACCTAGAATTCACCTCAGTTTGGATGCTGTTTCAATTAGATTACATAATATTTATAGTTGATGAAGTATACTTATAACCCCAAATTATCCCAAACTTAAAAAGCTTTTCAGTAGCTGAATCAAATGCTGGCTTTAAGATTACAATTAGCCAAAATTAGAATTTTACTTCCTTAATCATATCAGTCACATTTCAAGTGCTTGGTAGCCCTGAATGGCTAGTAGCTACCATATTGGATGGCATGGTGTGTAAACTGCTGAGCTCTATCTACCTGATGGCTTTTATGAGAGTTCTTAATCTCCGTTGAATGTTTCATCATTTGTTTTACTTTGGGCCTCCACATGAAAGAAACGAACTTCCTTTGTTTGGACCTAAAAAGAATTTCTCAAGGAAAGCCTCCCAACTCTCCCAACGACTGGACAACATAGCTTACTTCCACTTCAGTAATCGGAACGTATTTTGTCTAAGAATCACTACACTTTCTGGGAAATAAATACATCTCTAAGAGTGGGGGGAAGATGACCAAAATAGACTGTTTTTAAAGAGCAGAAAAATCGATTCCTGGTAGTAATGCGATCTGGAGTACATGAAACCATTAGCACAGGGAGCCCATCTCGAGGTCAAGATCTATTTTGAGCTGTGGAGAATCAAGCTCCCATGGGACTTCAGTGTACTACATTCTGGGGAAGGCCAAACCCAGCATCACCTAGTTAGGAGCATCACGGGGTGACCTCAGGTGTCCGGGGTCTGCTGCCAGAGGTGAATGAGAGCACTGGAGCAATGATGAAGGACATTCTGTTCCTAGCATTTTTTTTCATGAATTCATCAAAGCATTGGGTACCAAGGTATTTCTCTCCTTCTTGAGTAACAGAATAGGCACTTTGCACAATTTTTCTTTGCCTCTATAGAGGATTTTTGATTTGGAGGAGCCTATTGGATCCAGTCAGCTTGGACTCTTTTAACGAACACTTAATCTAGCACTTACCATGTTCTAGATAGTATTCTAAGTGCTTTACCTTATTCATTAAATTCTCACAAACTTATCAGGTAGGCATTATTATAATCTCCAGTTTACAGATGAGGAAACTAAAGCAGATAGAGGTTAAATAACCTACACAAAGTCATATTGCTAGTAACTGAGGAGAATAAAGATGAATCCAGCAATGTAGGTTTTTGTGTGCGCCACAAACAGCGTGACCTTTGCTAACACTGGATATGGACCAGACCCAGGCTTCTGAGCCAGTCAAATCACTGACCCGTGTACCCCGTCAGTAGAAGTTCAGATGCCACCTTTTTCCCTTAGCAACCAGTGAAATCAGAAGGGCTCTCAGAGCTCATTTTCCTAGATTTCTGTGCCCTACTTTTCTGGAATGTTCTTCATCTTCATCACCTCTATAAGAATTCTGTTCATCCTTCACAAGTTCTGCTCAAAAAGAAAAAAAAAAAACAAATGAACATGCAAACAAAAAAGCCCTCTCCATTGGTTTTCTTAACTCTCCAGAGTCAAAATTGCTATATTTTTCATTTCTTCCAAACTTCTGCTGCTTAATCTCAATATTGTAGTTTTTGACAGTGTCTTGAATCATAGCTCTATCTCTCTCCTCTCCTGGGCTACAAGCCCCTTGTGGATGGGAAGTGCATTTTACTCATTTTTGTTTCTTCCCAGCCACTAGCACAGAACCCTTTGCCTTCTAGCACTCAGCAAGCATTCATTACTAATTCATTACCACTTGTATATTTCTAATCTGAACAGAAACATAATATATTGGGAAATACACTGCAGTCAATTTCAAGAAACTCAGTTTCTAAACTTAGTTCTGTGGCCAAGTAGCTGTATCCATTTGGGCATTTTATTTCACCTCTCTGAGTCTTAGTTGTCTCGTCTGTAATTGGATGAGATAATCTCTAAGGCCTCATGACATTTATGGAATAAGCTATTATTTGCTCTGAATTTATGTACACAAAAGGTTTTTAAACAAGTCCCTAAAGGGTGTTGCAGATACTCTGAGCTCACTCCGGGGCTGCAGGGGAGAGGTACTCCTAATCAGGAACAGATGAAGGGGGTCAGCAGAAGCAGCCCCTTGAGACAGGCCAGGCTGGCCTGTTGGTTGTGCTTTAAAATTCCAGCTTGGTTAAGAGCCTAGATCTTTAAGGGAAGGTCCCAACATAAAGTGATAGGTGTGGTAGACGGCAGCTCCAGGAAACAGAAAAGATGGCTCTGTTCTCAGTGTGTTTAATATGTGGACTAGAGATGACCAGCTAGTGAGGCTTTCCTCAGATACCTTGGGAATTGCATGCAGATCAGAGAAAAGCAATACAGGTGGAAAGGCGGTCAACAAATGAATAACACATGTTAGCAGGACTGAGGAGTGACTGGAATACTTCTACACTCTTGATGGGAATGTAATAAATACAATTTACTGTGGAAAGCAGTATGGAGGTTCTTCCAAAAATTAAAAATAGAGCTACCATGTCATCTGGCAATCCCATTTCTGAGACTCTATCCAAAAGAATTAAAATCAAGATCTTGAAAAGACGTTTGTAACGCCATGCTCTTTGCAGCACTATTCATAGCAACTAAGACCTGAAAACCAACCAAACATCCATAGACAGATGACTGGATGGAAAAGCATGGCGTATGCACACAATGGAATAAGTCATATTCAGCCTTTAAAAAGGCAAATCTTGTCATTTGTGAGACCATGGATGAAACTGAAGGACAATGTGCTAAATGAGATAAGCCACAAAGGACAAATGTGGCATGATATTAAGTACATATAGTCCAACTCATCCACAGAAACTGGCACAGTGGTTTCTAGGGGCTCAGGTGGGAGAAATGGAGGGTTGCCACTCAAATAGTATAGAGTTTCACTACACGACATGAATAAGCCCCAGAGATGTCCCCATAGTTGACAATGCTGCATTGTACACTTAAAAGTATAATTTATTAAGACAGCAGATGTCATGTTAAGTGCTCTTACCACAATAAACAAACACGAAAAACAGACCAATGGATATGGCTTCACAGGTATGTGCCTATGGCCAAACTCATCAAATTGTATGCATTAAATATGAGCAGGGGCTTTTACATATCAATTATATTTCAATAAAATTGTTAGTAAAAATAATTTTTAACCTTTGTAACCTAAGAATAAAAAATTAAAATATTTTCAAGTTATAAAAAACATGGAGTCTGGCTACATAGATCCCTGACTTAGAGTTTAATTCAACTGTAAGAACAAGTGAAGAGGGTCAGAAGGCAGAGAACTAGTGAAACTAGGAGATTAAATATTTGGGTGAGCCAAATAGTCTCAAAGCTCCTAAATGAAACAGATACATTTTTAGGTTTTGAGATACTGGATTGTAAAAGTTTCTGTATTTTAGAATTCCTTCTTAGTGATTTATCCTAATTATCAGGATCACAGACCTCTGGTCTCCCTTGTGTCTCCTCACCAGAGAAATCAAGAGCAGAAAAGTCTAGTTTTGCTTACATCCCCTCCTAGTATATTGACAAACCAACCTTAGACTCTGAATCAAGGGACTGAAATTCCTTAATTGGCACCTGGAAAGGCAGAACATGGATAAATCACTTTACCTTGCTGGATCTTGGTAACAGCATCTGTAGAATGGGGGTTTTGGATAACTTCCTCCACCAGACTGGATACCGGCAAGGCAGGGGATGTGATACATATGTCTATCATGCCCCAAAACCATGCCAGGGAAGTACTGGGCTCATACTGGGGACTTGGTAAGTGTTAGTTGTATTGAGTTTAACTGAATATAATATATGAGGAAGCAGGCAATAAGAACTGAAAAGTTAAAAAGTAGGGGCAAGCTTTTTCTTTTCTTGGATGGTAAAAGCTAAGAAGAGACCAAATGCTAACAGGTGAAAACCTGAAGAAGAGTGGAAGCCCATTCTGCTACCTGGGACAGCAGAGACCCCTCGTGGGCAGATGTCTTGGGGAAGACTATCAGTCATTAAGTAAGAGAATGCTGGTGAATTACAAAGGATAAATATCATCAAAACAGGTGTATAAAGTTAAACCTGTATCTACACTAATACATTAAAAATCAGTGGGAGTGATCCAAAATTTTTGCTTCCGTTTTTCAAAATGTGAATAATTATTTTGATTAGGTCATGCAGAGGATAAAATTTCAAAGATTGAAGAAAAAAAAACTCTCCATGGAAGTTGGTCTTTTTTTTTTTTTTTTTATAGGCCATTAGTTAATTCAATAAAAAGTTCACTTCCTTTTTAATGAAAGTACCAAGTGGAAATACCAGTTAGCCTGACAGTACTGAGGATCGGACCCTTCCACAAGACCACGAGGCTTGATGGCAGGGAAATGTCGCCATCTCGGTGCTGAACCAGTGAATAAAGTCAGGGTGAAATCATTATCCCATTGTACAAAATGGGAACCTGAGATCAGAGACAAGACATAATTTAGACAAGTTTGCTGAGGACACTGGCAGAACCCAGTTTGGAGAGCCAGCTCCCCTCCCTCTGCCCATTCATTAGGGGATTTATCTTTCTTCTCGTCTTCCTGCCCAGGTCAGATTCTTTGAAAGGGAAGCACACTGCCGTCCTGGGGTCAGGACAGGCTCACCTGACCGCTCAGCACCTACCGACAGAGGTAAGAATGTTTCTCTGGCTGAGCCTTATGACAGTTTCAAGGGAGAGTCAGGTTCCCTTTGGAGAGGAGCACATTAGGGTCTTTGTTCCCAAACGGGTCACATTTCCTCATGTTTATTGAATTCTCTCAATCACACACTTGATCTCTGGGTCCCAGGAAGGGGGGCCTGCTAACCAGAGAACATGCAGAGTTGAACTTTATTTACTCTTGATAAGAGAATCAAAAAGGAAGTTAACTTTTTACCCATTCTCCTCTGAAAGCCAACAAAAGAATTATTAAATCGTTTCAAGATCAAACACTGAGGTTCTTCACAAAGGTTGTCACAATGAATTAATCTGCAGATCTGTCACCCTTCTTTCCCACTGTGCAGAAAGAAGGGGACAGTTTTTCTCCTCTCTGCATGGGTGTAAAGGCTGTCACAGGCCTGTGCTCTTTTTTTCCCTTCCCTTCTCTCTGGTTAACTCTCCTGGGTATCCGTCCACTTGGCAGAGTTTGAGGGACCAGGAACCTTCTGTTCTGTCCAAGTAAAGAGACGACAGAGACAGTCGATGAGGCAGCTTTGAGTCTGTAATTCTGGAGACAGGCATCGCTGCCCAGTAGGCCAAGTTTTCTTCCTCAGCTTCTCTCTTCTTCCACACAAAACTGCCTCTATGCCTCGAATGCTCTGTCTTTATTGTTAGTGCTCTAACCTGGCTCCAATCAACACATTTCTCTAACTCCTTTAAACCCAGCTTGTTAGAGCTGTGTACAGTGCCACGTGGGTCTAACTTCCTCTGATTAATTAGGAGGCTTAGAAATGTGCCAGTGTTTTTTAGAAACTGTGCTGTGGGTGATCAGAGCACTAAGCAAGTATGTTTATTTAATATTTAAGGCTGAGCTATTTTCTACTCTTAAAGGTTACCTGGGGGAAGGGCTGTGTATTAGTCCTGAACATGTATTTTTTTGTCTCTACTTCTTTCTGTCAAGAGTTGCTAACCTATTAGGTCCCACCCACCTTCACCTAAATAAAGAAGTGAAGAAAGTAATAATGGGTAAACATTGTTTTGGGGGCATGTACCAAAAGGAAGTGTTACTCATATCACCAGACCCTTTGGATCCCCAGTTCTCTTTGGAGAGGAAGTTTTTGGAATATGTACAAAAAGTTTTGTTGCTCAGTGCACTGCTGAGCATACTGCTCCCACTTGGCAGAGTGAACACTAAAGGCCAGTGCATCCTGGAAAAACTTGTGTAGAGTTAGGTGTGTCGCCATCTCCTAACCACTCATCCACTGTCTGGTGTCCAGGTGCCCAGTTTATTTTGTATCTTGTAATTTTATCATTGGCCGTAACTTTGTCTCCAAGTCTGGGATGGTCACTCCCATGGGCGATTGTCTCCAACTCTCTTCACTGCACACTGACTCATTTACACAAATATTTACTTACCATCTTGTGGCTGGGTGGTGGGTATCCAAGGATTAGCAAGACAAATACATCCCCTCTTAGCTTTGGAGTATGCCCTGTAAACTGAAAGGTGGTCATTGAAGAAGAAATAAAAAATATAACTGTCATACTGAGACACAGGGAGCCCTGGGAACATAGTTGCATGTATAACCTAGAACACAATGGGTTGCCATTTGACATAAGATCTGAAGAAAAAGAATGAGCAAGGAAGATTCCAGAGAGGACAAGTGTGTGTGCCTGTTCCATGTTAGTTTGGCTTTTTATTGGACAATGTTTAAAGAAGTTGATGTGTCTTCATATATTTAACCTTCACAAGTCTAGGATGAGGAAACAGAACACAGTGGAGATAAGTAACTTGTCCAGGGTCACACAGTGAGGAAATTCATATACCTTAGATATGAACAAGGTAGTCCAAACCCTGACTTCTCAAAGCAGCAATTTTGCTATTTGGCAATAGCAAAGGGTGACCAGATGAGGACTGCACCATGCAATTCAGAAGAGGGAAGGTCATGTCATTAAGTTCATCGAGACCACACTGAAAGTTGAGTACAACACCCAGGTCTTCTAAATAGCAACTTCAGTTTCTTTCTTCGTATGGAAAACTGGAGAAATGCAATCTAGACTGGATAGCTCTAGCATAGATAGTGGAAAAAAGCGAGACCTAATCAAATCAGTCCTCATGGAACTGAGAAGGCCCTGATAACTTTGAAGGAAAGAAGCTATGCAAGGTTGAGGGTTGAAGGATTGATGAAGCAAGCTGTCCTTGAAATGACTTTGTAGGAATCATTAGAATCTCGCCTGGTGGAGGCAATGGAATGGAATGATTTCAGACTCTTGTCCATTTCCTTTTTATTCTTTCTTTCAGTATGTACTTGCTAGGTACCTTTTATGTGCTTGGTTTTCTGCTGGGAATTGAATTTGGAGAGGTGAGGTGGGCAAATCAAGTAGAAACCAGCATGAGCAAGGAAGGACTGTGATTGTGGGTGACACAGAAGACCAAATGGGCTCCGAGCTAAAGAGGGGAAAATGGGGACAGGAAGATAAAGCAATTGATAGTTACAGCTTCTAACTATCTGTATCAAGAGTGAGAAACTTCTTTCTGACAGATAATGGGAACTGCTAGGTTTTGTGTAGGAAAGAAAACCAAGTAGTTTCTAGAATGATTTGTCTAGCAGCCATGTAGAGGTCGCCCTGACTGGGCTGAGGGCCATGGCATCAGTACCATGTTAGGTTAGGGAGGATGAGGCCCAAGAGAAAGAAAAGTAGATCTAAACGCGATTTACTTTATACCTCATTTGCCCTGACTATGCTTTAGACTGAACATTGCTATGGATAAATATATACCCTCACTGCTGCAGATGAGGGTTAAATGAGTATCTCTTGGCCTCCAAAAGCAGACAGGATTTCTTACTGATAGCTCAGACCAGTTTTATTAACCAAAATACCTTTAAACTTGGCACTTCTTCAGCCAGAAACAAACATATTATTCACCCCAGACCGCCCTGAAAAGGGGTAAGAGAAATGAATGTAATTTAAGGAGATAGTTCTTAATTAAAGAAGTCACTTGGTAAATTTCAATGGCTGCTTTGTTTTGGCTAGGCCTCCCTCCTGCCCCCCATTTTAATATACTTTTAAATCCTTTTGTTGTTGGACAGTTGATCACATTTGGCTTTTCCTGGTAGGTTTTTACTTAATCTGCAACGGATGCTGTGTCAGGTTAACGCTAAGTCAAGATTGGCATGTGCCTTAGTTCTCGGCGCCAGGGCACGCGGAGAAGAGAGGGCTGCGAGGCCGTGAATGCAGCCCTTGTGTGGGTCCGAGGCCCTGGCCTTTCAGGGCAACCAGAAGGGCCAACAGCGTGGAGTTCTGTTCCTTTTTCTGGCATCTGTAGTTTAGGGTCTATCTCTTCCAAGAAGCCTCTTTGAGGGAGCTTTCTTCCACCTCACATGTTAACTGGACCTTACACATTTTCTCGGTGGCATGATTTAATGCGTGGGTAGAGGTGATGCAGAAATGAGGGCTGCCGGCAGTCAAACAAGTCAGGCAGGAACGGTGGTACTGGGTGACCAGCGCGGTAAGCAGTCCGTTTAACACCTACAGAATTAGGAGGATGTGGGCACAATCCGATTTTGTTCTCAACAAATTCTGTTCTCAACCAATTTTGTTTCTCGAATCCAAGAATTCTCAAACTGGAAAGGGCTTTGTAGATGACAAAGTTTATCCTGCTATTCACAGATAAGGAAATGGAAACCCATACAGGAAAGGGGATGGACACCCAAGGCCACAAGCTGGTCAGTAAGTGCAGGGATGAGAACGCAGGTTTGCATACTAGTTACATACAGCTCAGCCTGCAGTGCTCAGACTTAGAAAGAAAGAAAGGTGGACTTGTAGGACTGGTCGTGCACTGGCTTGTTGTTAAACAGCAATCGACTATGAAGTCATTTGCATAGATATATCGCGAACTTGGGTCTCTGGACTCCCAGGCCAGAGCGATTTTATGGGAGAGGGACTGGAGTGTTATTAGATGCACTTGGAAATGCAGGGGTGGAATAAAAAACGTTTGCAGAACGCTCTGAGTAACATGCTCTGAAGCTCTGCCCCTCTTTGAGCTCGGACCCCATCACTCCCAGAAAATGATTCGTTATGTTTTCTTAAATATGTTGAGAGGCTGCAGAGCGCATGCTCAGAGTGTGCTCTCTGGCCCCCCGCATAGACAGGCTAGCACACCACTTCCGGTCATGCATTAATTACCTCAAATATGCAGCTTAAGTGCAATCATGAATCAGATCAGAGTCAGTTCCTGGAAGCCGGGCTTTGATAACAGGAGCTCTGGGAAGCAAGAGGCACAGTGGGGAAGAGACCAGCTGGGTTCCAAGCTCTTGGTTCAGCTCTGCCAAGGCCAGGGGGCAGGGGGAGAAGTGGGTGTGTGGAGCTGCCCCCTCTACCTCTCCTGGCAGAGCCCACAGTACCTCCTGAAAGCAGGAACCCAGAGTACCCACCCATCACCCCACCTGCCCCGCCTGCAGCACTTCACACTGAAAGGTGCCTCTCTGTTCTGCTCAGCACCCTCTTCCACCCAGCAGTTCTGTGTCCTGGCGCTGTCCTGGTGCTGTCCTGCTGCTCCTTACTGATGCTCAGGGATCTGCTGGGCATTATCACCCATAGGGAGGGTTTATTTTTAGTGGATTTGTGGCTGGATGAGTCTGCTCAGGCAGCCCGAACAAATTGCTTCAGGCTGGGTGGCCTACACAGAGTGTGGACATCCAAGATCCAGGGGTCTGCAGGGCGGGTTTCTCCTGGAGTCTCTCTCCTGGACTTGCTGATGCTTCCTTCATGCAGGTCTTCATGTGTTTTTTTTCTCTGCCATTGTATCCCTGGCACCTGTCTTTTCTAGGGATATGAAGACACCTGTCGCATCAGATTAAGGGCCCACCTTTAGGCTTCATTTAACTTTAATGACTTCCCTAAAGGCCCATTCTCCTAATCCAGGCACAGTGATGGGGAGGTTCCGGCACTGACATGTGAATTTGGAGGGGTCTGTACAGTCTGTAACCGCACTCCTGGTGGCCTCTCTTTGAAGACATTTGCAATCTTATCCTTGGGTCTCACTCAGCAGCAACAATGCAGAGCCCCTCCAGTGACAAATAAGGGTTGTAGTTTGGACAGAGTCACTCTTCAGTACCCCTCTCCTAGGTTGCCTACAAAAAAAGCTAGATCTGAGCAAATAAAGATATTTTTGTTCCTATTCTCCATGTGATGGGAAAGTAATCAAATGTCCAGGATCACCACTGCCAAAGATACCCAGGTGGCACACTGAGGAGGGGCAGGGGATGGCCGGTGATATGCCCGCTTCCTCAGAGTCAGCCGGCTTCTTTTTGTTTGATGACTTGAATTTCATTCAAAATATTTAATTTTAGAAAATAGGAAGATGTGTATGGTTATCTGTGTTATATATGAACAAGTGTGTGTCTGTGTTATGTATGTGCGGAAGGATTTTCTTTCACTGTGAACTTTGAGAAGGTTACAGAAAGCTCAGAGATTAGATCAGAGCACTGTAGGAAAAGGTCATCATAGGTGGAGGCTTAATTATGGATCCTGAGGCTTGTGCTGTCGGGACATTTTGAGGCAGGTATCCCTGCAGTAGGCATGGTGTGCCATGACAAATACCAAACGTTTATGAACAATTACCTGAATCAGTCTTCACTGTAATTTTGTGAGGTAAATATCATATTATCCCCATTTTATAGAATGGAAACTGAGGCATGGTTTGTTCAAGGTCACAAAAGTACTAAGTGGGAAAGGGGTAGCTATCATTTAAAAAAATTGTATTGAAGGTACGTGGCATCCTAACATTAAACAGGTTTAAGATGTGCATTGTCGTAAATCAACATCTGTAGGTAATACATTAAATTTGCCAGAAGCACTTCAATTCTAGCCTTTATCTGATACTAAAATTCAGATGCAGTGATGGATTTGTGGTCAATCGGAAGTGACAAACACCTAGCAGTGATAGAGAGCTAACCTGTGTTGTTGACTCAGTGCTGGGGTGTTTGAAAGAATAGGGTAATCATTTGGAGGATATGTTGTGGGAAGAAGTCCTGGGAAAGTCAGCCCTGGACTAAGCCTGAAAGCACAGAGAGTGAGAGAGATGGGAGGGAAAGTGTCTGTAGAACTGGAGGCAGAAATGGCATATTGTGTGCAGGAAAGGGCAAGAAAATTGCCAGGCCTTTATGTGATGGGTTGGAAGTAGGAATGAAAAGGGACAATGTGTTCACAGCTGTCAAGATTGACACTGCATCCATCTTACAGGGGAGGCGAAGCTGGAGTTGAATCATAAAGGGCAGGTAGCACTTAGAACTGGTGAGCTTTCAGAGACAGAGTTTCCCCCGTGTCCTAGACCTGCATCCTGGTGGTGTGCTCTCAAGTCACCTGGTAGGAATTTGTATACAGAAGCGATTTTCATAGCCAGTAGCCATGGACCCTTCTGTCCCCTGAAAATAATAGTGAAATGTCAGAATAGTAAAAACAAGACAAGACATTTTTGTAGCTTTGCTCTCTCGGATGCTGATGGACTTGCATGGAATTGTTCTTATTTATGGTGGGGCACAGTCTGAGTGAAAGTGTGAGTCACAGCTCTGTGTCTTCTTAGAGCCAGAAAAAACTTTCTACACAATCAATCATCTTATGTTCTCACTAAAAAACATGTTTAACATCTCAGTGTAGACTGTGAGACTCCTATTACACATGCCAAATTACCTAGAGGTCAACTTCCATCCATGAAATGAAGATGTATATGAAGATGACCTCAGCATCAATTAATTTTAAATACATGCTCTCCTCTTGCCTCCTAGGTTTGTACAATCAACCACTTTTCGTCATGTCATTGAGTATATTTATATATTTCCAACCAAAGGCAGCTTCTTCTGAACTTTGCATATGCTTTCGATGGTCCCATTGCTCGTTCCTCTAACTTCTTTCTCTTAGGAGATGAAGTATTAGGCGAGAATGAAGGATCCAGGTAAGAGCATTTGTCATGTGTTCATTTTGACTCCAAGAGGTTGTTTAACTGTGTGGTATCAGAAGTGTCAGAGTAAGCTGTTAATGGAAATCCAGAGCGCTAACAACACTGAATTGGATGTGTGGAGTATGGGGAGGAAAACATAATTGTGACTTTACTAAGATGGAGTCATATAGTCAGCATGCTTTCAACTTATCGGATAAAATTGACAAACTTCCAATTGCCATAGCTTCATCTACAGGTACCTCTTCCTACGCCAGGGAAGGGTAATATCAAGAAAATGAGTGATGGTCCCAGGCTAGATAGAGAGCATGGTTTACTTTTGGAGGACAGACCCAATTCATGAAAATTAGCAAACAATACACAGCGATTTATAGCAATCCTTAAACAATCACAGAATGGTCTCTAGTAATGTTATGGATCTGAATGGACTTGTCAAAGTATAAATTCTCAGGCTCTATTCCTGGAATTCTGAGTTTGGACCTTTGTATTTGGGTCTTTTAACAAGCTCCAAGCCCACTAAACAGAGATAGGTGAAGACAATAATGAGGGATGGGGGAAAAATCACTATGGACTGACACAGTAATGGAGTTAGAAGAGGCAACTTAGTGGAGCTGAGGGGTTATCAATGGTAGGCAGATAAGGAAAAGGGAGGGATTTTACCAGGAGTTGGTGTCCATTGGGCAAATGGCCTGTGATTAGGATGGCCTGGGAGAAGAGAAAGACAGAAGAGTTTAGTTCTTTTGAAAAATAGCCCTGATGGAGAAGGCGATGAGTTGAGAGGTAAGGAGAGGGTAGAGGAAAGTATGTCTGGGATCTTCAGATGGGCAGTCAGCTAGTTAGACACCTCAAGGGAAAGAAAAGAGGAGTGGGGTGCTGATACTCATTCCTCTCCCTGTTTGGAAAAGCTAGCTAAAGTCTAACGCAACGCAGGGTGCACTGTGAACAGAACGCGGAGATTAGCCGATCTGCTTACCTCCCCCGAGGTGCTCACTCACCCAGAGGAAGCCTGATAAATGCTCATGTAAAATATTATGCTTTTAAGAAGGTCCCTTATATCTCTCAGAGAGTCAATACAGTCCATTATGTCAGTTCCTATCCACTGGCTTCTTTCCCAGCTATTTATATTTCCATTTAGTTGAAGTTTAGGCCAAGCTCACCAAGGCCCAGAAAATTAGAGTTATCGGAGATGCGTTAGTTATCTTTTCTCAAATCATCTATCTTTCTCATTTCACCCACTCTGAGCCTGGTAGTTTGTCTCTCTTCTTTCCTCCTTTGGAGCTTTCCCAGTGTAAGATCCTGCTTTATCTCATTTCCACCTCTGTTCTTTTGACAGTATCTTTTCCTCCATTGGTCTTCCTTCCTGTTTTTGTTCTTTTCTTGAGGAGGAGGGGAGAGTAAGGAATTGGAGAGGGGAAGAGCTGGCCTATCTTGCGTGTCCCACATGTCCTACGTGCTTTGTTTTACTTTTCTCTCTTATACCATCAGTTCACCTTCTAAATCCCGTGCGCCGGTCAATCTAATCTTCTTCTACCCGCTACTCACAGCATCAGAGAGATGAGATAGGTGTGCATTGATACAAATAGCTGGCAGTTCTTTGAAAGATGGAATTAGGAAGAAAGAAGAGATACTGGAGAGAAAGAAGACAATGGGAGGAGGTGCAAGAAAAGGGACAGGAAAGGCCAGTGTAAGAATAGCACAGTAGCTGTGTATTAAGCACCTGGTATGAGCCAAGCAGGGTGACAGCACATGCCACTTAATCATCGCTGTGATCCTTTCAGTGTATTTTCTTTTAAGAAAAATTCTTTATTATTTTTATTTAGTTGTACACACTGGTTGTTTCCCCCGGGACCTGGGACTCAAACCCAGGGGTATGTGGCAATTGATCTAATCGCTGCTCCACCAGGGCACACCCTCAGTGCATGTTCTTTCTGCATTTGTAAAATAGGGATAAGATGACTCAACAAGTTTCAGCATTTTCTCATGGTCATATTGTTAGTATAATGTGAAGCTGGAATCCAGACTTTTTCTTTACTACTTCATGGTGAAGTAAGCAGGTAATTTTTCTTCTAGATTTAGGTTCAAAATATATGTGTTTCTATGTCTCTCTAGACATAGATATAGATGTAAACAAATCAAGAGCGAAAGTTATTTATTTAGTTCAGTGATATTCTTTTATCTTATAACCCCATTGGGAAGGACCACAGCAGTCTTCAAGACTAGTGGCAGGAATCTCTTTACAATATTCCTATTTCTTTATTCTGCTTAAGCATTTTCAGAGAAAGGGGAACTTGTCACCACAAAGCTGTCTGTTCCACTGCTGAACAGTTCAGATAGTAATATAATTATCACACCTGAGGATGCTGTGAGGGTGATCTCAGAATTGTCCAATTATTTTTCCTCTCTGAAATTGCACAAAATACATCAAATCATTCACAGAATAGCTCATGCGTGTGTTTGCTACAAATTTCCACATATACACAGATGCACACAGGGACTTAAAGTCACCCCTTTTCCATCTTTAGTTTTTACAGTTGGGACTCACATTACATAATTTTCATCTTGCTTGCCCTTTTGACCAACCTTGGTCATAAAATTGAATATCGAACTCAAGATATGCTCACTAAACTTTGATGAGATAGCCTAGGTCACATTAGAATTTTGAAAGACAAATGACACTGTTGATTCATTTTGAACTTGGAGTCACCCAAGACCTATAAACCCTCAATCTAAATTAAGAACTTTAGAAGTATCTCTTAAATTTAATCATTTTTACTTTCACCCTTGTTCTGTTTTGGAAAGATCTTTCTAGATTGTGATTCTTTCCTCTGTGGTTTCCTCTCTAGCTTTGTGTCATCTGCAATTCTTAGCACTACTTCAGCTTTTGTTCATAATCTGTTGTCAAGTATAAAGACTAAATTAGAAGCAGTTTTATAGTGTGATCTTGTTTCATTTAAAATATGTGCTACTTGCATAAAAATGATTCTAAAACAGATATCCCAACATGTTAACAGTCCTTATCCCTGAATGATTACATGACATGATTTTTAATATATATAAAATAATTATATATTTTTTCTGATTTAATGAATGAATTGGCTATTTAAAAGTCCCTCTACCTGAAGAGACTTGTTTATTCCACATTTTTTTGTTTTGAATATATAGTATCTTTATTATTTCCTAATTGCCATGCGTGTCCTGACTCTTCAACTTGTTTCAAAGCTCCTTGAGGGTAAGACATTTGTTCATGCTTTTCTTATTCTTCATGGCCACTAGCAGATGCTGAGCTGACTGACTCATCTTTAAATTAGCTCATCCTTCATCTGGTGCTGACATCATGACCTTTGCTTGAGTTTATCTCTTGTTCCTATCACTATCTTAAAATTATGGGAGCATAATATTTTATCTATGACCCACATTTACACAACTTAGGTGATTCATTTACTGGTGAATAATTATTTACTATGTTAACAAATCTATTTAGCCAGTTGAAAGCCAATTGTTTGATTTGCCACGGTCAATAAGTGTACAATGTAAACATAAACAATGGAATGATTTTGGTGAAAGAGAAATATTGGTGAATCCTCCAGGAAAGTATTTACTGGGACCAGCACTGTGTTAAAAATTCCTACAAATAGAGATGAGAACATGCCTTTTGATTTCAAGGTGCTTACAACAAGGTGGGGAGATAACTTTGAAGAACAAAGGACATCAGATTTAATATTGGGATGCTGGCTTTTTATACTGTTTCAAGGTTATTACATTTATCTCTTCTACAGAGCATTTATTAAAAGAATTTGGGGGTGGGGATAGGACTAGGTCTTCAGTTGTAACCCCTGGAACATAATAAACTGAAACAGAGAAGCTATTCATTTACAATTTTTCTGTGTCAATGTAGAAACCACAAATTTCTGTAAGGTAGAAATAATTTGCCATGGCCGAGTAATCTTCCTTTTACCCAGCCTCCCTGGCTCCCACAGTTTTGTCCACTCAGTGTCTACGAGGCAGTGTCGATAGATCATGTCTCTCCCGACTTCCACATTGTCCAGGGTACCCTGGTTTCCATTTTACTTGGGTCCCTGGGAAACATGGACCAGCAGATCCTTCAATGACCACACAGAATTCATGGAAATATCTGATTATGATAAAGTAAGCCCTCTGTGCTTACATAAGACAAGAACCATGAGGAGGTACTGCATAATTTTGTAATCTCTGTGGAATGCTCTGTCAACCTACTTGTTGTATCCATCGCTTTCCTCTTAAAGCCCCGCTACCCTTCCTTGAGTAAGAATTTTTTCTCTTGCTATTGTCCTCCCCATTCCTAACTATTGCTCTTGTTCTTGGGAAGTCTAAATTGCCTTAGAAAGCAAATTTTTCTCTGTTTCTGTTTCCCTCTTTCTCTCTCTGAATTTTGGCATTCACATAAAAAATCTGAAATTCAAAGAGTAACATGAGGGTGTCTTGGATTACCTGGCTCTTTTACTGTGAACCAGTGTTTCACATCTAGCTGCTCCTTCTGCCAGGCCTGATTCCTGTCATCAAGTGCCACCAGGTCACAGACCAGCAGGCCAGGTCAGTCCAGGACCCATGGTGAGTAACAGCATAGATGGTCACCTTGGCATTGGCCTCATGGCCTCTGAGAGTCGATGCTTTTGTGCACAGAACTCAGAAATTCATGAACAAATGGATGAGTAAAGAAGTGGCTTAATCTTGCCCTTGTGCAGAAAATATGCCCTTGCTTAGGACAGCTTCTTTCAGTGAGTCTAAGACTTTTCTCTTACTAGAGGATTATCTGACATGCCTTCCTACTTTCCATTAGTCCCAAAGGGAAGTAGGGACCACTGAATCACAAAATTTTACAGAAATTCAGGAAGGGAAAAGAGTATAATGTTGGTACTTTGAAATATGTGGGATTTGAAGGAAATGTTCATTTATTATGGCAGAAAGACTGGGACAAGTTATTCCAGGCAGGAACAACAAGAACAAAGGCATGAAGGTAAGAATACGCTAGTATGAAGGATAGGGAGTCTATTGAACTGAAGCACAGCGTTGTAGGCTCAGGATGTATTACTTATTTATGTATCTTTTGTGCCTTACCTAGAACCTGACACGGTAAATGCTTAAGGAGTAAGTGAGCAAAAAAATGAGTGGGTAAGTGAATACATGGATATATGAACCAATTCAACAGGAGAGAATGTATTCAAGTTGAAGCCGATGAGCCTGGAAATGTGGTGATGTTATTGACAGAAATGTGAAATTTAGGTGTGTTAAGTTAGAGATAATGGTAGAATCATCAAGTGAAAATTTTCCAATAAAAAAATGTATCTGTGTGTGAATATTTGTGAATCAGTATTACAATGATGATTGAAAGTGAAAGTCTGGATAAACTCTTGAGAAAAGTTAACATAAGAGCTGAAAAGCAGAGGATAAGGACTAAGCAGTAGGGTTTACACCACAGGCAATGGTAGACAAAGAAGTTTGAGAAACCGTGGGATTTGGAGAAACAGAAAATTAATGTCAAAGAATCCAATATACAGAAGAATGTTTTTTAGAGAACTGAGGAAGATGGCTATGAGACTATGTGGAATAACTCAGAGACTCAGTAGGTTCAAAAGTATAAGAGCTCCTTAGACAACTGAAGATAGTACTGATGGAAGGTAGAAACTTTGTTGGCAAATCTCCAGGAAACAGGTCAGGACATTAGCAGCAGGGGCTAAGGAGATTACTCTGAGGATGGATAAGCATCTGCAAAGGTGGAGTTGGAAACTCCATAGGCGATTTTTGGGACTGCAGATGGAGTAGTTACTCTCAATCAGAGAAGCCAACCAGGAGCAAAGGCATGAGACACTCGCATTAAACAGTTCTTTCAAGCTGAATCTCTCTCAGTTCTAATCAAAGTAGCTAAGTCAATGAAGAGAGGACTCAAGATACCATCTAGAAGGGAAATGACTAAAAATCAGTAACAAAAAATTAAAAAATCAGAATCTCTATTTTATTGATCAGTGACTATAAAAACTAGAGAATTTCTAAGAACTTTTGGTTACCTACACTTCCCCCCTCCCCAACACCCCCTATGATGGAGGTTATTTAGAGGGAGAGTATGAAGGAGAGAAGCCAAGGAGATCAGACTCTGTTCCCTTGTCAGCCTTAATGGGGAAAGAACCTGAGGATAGAGGTTATGTTTCAAAAAAGGGAGGAAAGAGACAACCATGAGTCTTTGAGACTTAAAGGAAATAAGATGGAAAGGACGGGAAGAAGGAAGGATTGGAGGGCAGGAGGGAGGGAGGGAAGAAGAGAGGGAGAGGAGTACAGAGACCAGTTCAGGACTGGTTTGAAGTTTTTGCCATCTGCCCTTGTCTGAGACCAGACAAGGTCTCAGACCTTGGGCTTCCTCCATGGTTTATCTCAGAGCCTTGCAGGCCTAGAGACAAATTCTGCCTTTTCTACTTGCTAGTTGTATCCTTTTGCACAAATGACTTCATATTCAGTCTCTCACTTATAAAATAATGTAACAGTGAGAACAGCAATAATAGAATCTACCTCTCAGAGATCTTACGAGAATTGAATAAAATAATGTGCCTAATATAGGACTTGACATTCAATAAGTAATAGATTTTAGAACAGGAGGTACTAAGAGGGACATAGGAACTCTTGGAAGCCCACTGATCTTACTGGGTGAATGGAAGCTCTCAAAACCATTTATCTAAGTCCTAGTCCTCCTAGTTGATAAACACACCCTGGGCACTAGAAAATTCTCAGGTTGTGAGAGAGGTATGTCAGTAGTGTTCCAGGATAGCAGGCAACCTATGGGGTGCCATTTAAAACCAAGCAACTCAAATGAGACCCAAAGGGGAGAGTGATCTGCTAATGAGCCTGTCAAGATAAAGAGGTAAGAGTGTCTGCTTCTGACCATCTGTCTTGTTCTGGCAGCTTGTGCTTTCCAGACCCCACCCTGAGTCCCATCAAAACGTGCCAATGCCATTGATTTGTATTAATGCGATTGAGAATCCACTGTCTTGGGTACCCGCCTGTCACTGTTTGCTTAGCTTGCATGAAATCGGAGCCACACAAAAATCAATGTGTGAAGTCTTTATATCAACATATGAGAAATAAAAAGGTTTATGCTGGCAGATGCAGGTTTTTAGACAGATTAAAACTGACAAATTGGCATGATCCATGATGAAGGCGATGATGAGGTACAGTGAAATGTCAAAGGTTTTGAACATGGCATGCTGAGGAAAGACATGCATAGCTGTCAAGGAAAAATGGGGAAAAGAGAAGGTTGTTTACAATAAAGGGCACTGGGGTTTGCACAAGTACAGATATCTTTTTTCTAAAGAACTGACTTGTTTCCAGAAACACTGGCACAGTGTCCCCTCGGAGCCAATAAGAAAAACAAGGTGTTAATGACTTAAGTCAGTTCCTGGCGCATCGCAGCAGTACCAGGACAGCGTACCAGAGCCTGGGTGCCCCCTCCCCAATCACTGAACCCTATGGCACTCAGATGGAGACTCTTCTTAGGAATGATTGTGTGAACTCCTCCATTCAAACAGCCACGCGCTCATGACAGATGTCTGCATGATTGGCACAACTAACACTGCATTCTGTACTTCACCTTACAAGACACTCATGCATTGTGGCAACAGGTCTTCACTTTGACTGAAAGAAGACTTTTAAGAACGACAATGACCAACTTAATAAAGAAGGAAAATCCACCTCCTATCTATGACACACTGCATTATAGACACACGTATACAGCGCACCATAGCACTCCACAACTGTGACAGCATATTTTAAAAAAATGTTTGCTTCCCCGTGTTTCACAGCATACTTGTGAAGCAACTGCTTTCAACATGAGTGGATTGCACATGCTTCAGGAATGCAGATTCTTTGTTTTTAATAATAGTCTGGAAAGCAATATATGCTGCTGCTGAAGGAAAAAATAAGATCCACTCAAGAAACAAACAAAAACATTAACAGTATAAAGATGAAATCCAAAGAGAAATCATCTTTGTAAAAACATGGTAGATGGTGCAGTGGGAGGAGACTGAGAGGTGGAATCAGGATGAATTTGAGTCTGCCCCTACCACTTACGGGTGTGAAATAAAAAAAAAAAAAAAAAAGTCCCAGACATTTTTCGGTTCCTATAAAGTGGGAAGAAGATTCTGTAGGAGTTTTGTGAAGATTAGGTAAGAAAAATAATGTGAAAGTTCTAACATTTTGCCTAAAACGTAGTAGACTCTCCATGCAGGTTTGTTCTTCATTGAGTCATCCTTTATTATAAACAATGATCTGCTTCTCCACTTCCAACCATTAGAGAGGATACTATAGAAATGTTATGATTAGTACTGCAACATAGTTATAAATAGATGCACAGATATCTCCCAGCTCTAAGATTTTCACTCTTCAGAGCAATAGAGACACAATCGAGTACATAAAATTGACCTTTGTTCCCATTTGTCCGGTAGTGGACAAATATTGGTTGATGTACCAGTTGTCTCTTCTGTTGGCCCATTTTTCTCTGGTTATTTCCTGCTGTATGAAAAATCACCCCAAAACTAAGTAACTTGAAATAATCACAATTATTTCTTTACTCACAAATTTGCACCTTTGACGTGACAAGTCTGGAAAGCTTGTCTCTGCTCCAAGTGGTATCTCCTGGGAAGGATGAACTGTGGGGCTGAAGGAGCTACTCAAAGATAACTCACTTACATGGATGGTTGGTACTTGATGCTGACAGGGCACTCAGCTGGATCCAGAGACTAAACACCTCAGCTTCTCTCCACAGGGCTCTTTCTTTGTGGTCTGGTCTTTTTCATAGCACACTGACTTGCTTCCAAGGGCCAGTGGAGAGAGCCAGTGGAAGCTATGTCTCTTTCTGTGATTTAGAGTTGGAAGTCAACTCTCTCACCTCTGTCACACTATTAGTTGAGTCCTGCTCAGGTTCATGTGGAGGGGTCTTAGGATCTCCCTCTGTATAACTAGTGACAAGTTTTTGAAAGAGCACATGGGACAGGAAATAGTGGCATGGCTATTTTGGGGAAATAGATTTCACCTCAATTTTTACTCCAGGTCTTTTTTTTTATTCTCATCTTGGTTTAATCTTTTGTTACTAACTTACCAGAACTAGGACTTTTCTCTTCTTTTCCATTTGCTCATCTCTCCTTATTCTATAGTCTACATTGAACTATACTCTAAGAGGAGGAAGGAAATTTCTGATTATGCTCCCACCCCTTTGACTATCCATTGCCAGTGGAATGAGCTTTAAATCTCTTTAACATGCTACTCAATGGCTCCATGTACTTTATGATCTGAATGCAACCCATCATCTCTAGTTTATTCTAGTTCCATAATAAAGGCTAACTAAACTATATCCCAGTTTCCTGAGGCAACTCTGAGAATTTGAAGACCTGAAGACTTTGGGGTTAGTAAGACCTGGGTTCAAATCCCAGTTCTGCCACTGGGTTGTCTCGTTTGTGGAGTAAATTTAGCAATTCTTATCTTACAGAATTGCTCTAGGGTTTGAATTAAACCATGTAGATAAAGTGAGGAGTACAGAATACATTTTAAATGAATGTGATTCTCTCTCTCTCTCTCTCTCTCTCTCTCTCTCTCTCTCTCTCTCTCTCTCTGTGCCTTTTTTTTTAGCATGTTTATGAGGAGTATCCTTCCAAAGCAGTTTATAGACTTGGTTTCCAAACCAAGTCTTCTTTCCACATTGCCTGCTGACCAGTCAGAAGTCATGTGCAGGGCAGTACAGCCTGTGAAATGTCCTGGCTTCATTTCACTAGCCACAGTGGTGGGGCCAATGCATAAGATGGACTTCCCACAGTCCTTTTGTCTGAGTACCTTGCATGGCTTGTCATACACGGGTGGAAATGTGTCCCGATTTACATGCCATTGGAGATAGTTGTGGTGGTGTATTTTGTACTCCACAAATCCACATGGGACTGGAATGATACCAAAATCAGTGTCTCCACACTCCTTGAGAGCATTCGACATATTGCCTCTCTGTTCCTTACTCTTTGGGGCCTGTTCATAAGTCTCCAATCAATTAGGGCAATTTTTTTTTGTTTCTTCTAACATTTTGCCTAACCAGTTCACTTACTAAATCTACGAAAGGTATACCTTTCAAATTAGATTTCTACTTAGCAAATGATTTACTTAACCAATCATAGGCAAGTTGCAAGAATTGCAATCTCCCAATTTCCAATAATTTGCAGCCTTTCAGAGAGGTCATCCCTGTCATCTATATAGAAGCAGCAGATCTCTGTCAAGCAAGCCAAGTTATTGGACTTAACCTTTTAAGAAGTTCCCACACTAATAATAGCTCATTGTTACAGCACACTCAATTTTTAATGGAGCTATACTGAAGTTATTCTTCATTTTAGGACAGGATCTGCTTTAACGTTGGCATCTCCCCATGTCTCCTGTTAGCCATCCATCCACAGCCTCTCCTACGACATCCTTCTACTTTGAAAGTCCATGGAGACAGAGAGCATTTGGGCATTCCCATTCAAAGACTGACATAGCTATGCCTGCTGGAGGCTGAGGGAAAAGAAATAATTCCCTCTCTGCATTCTTCACTCCAATTCTCCTTTCAAATACATGTTGCACGTTCCTAATTTAACATCATTCAACTTCCTTGCTCTAGTCATGCCATAATATGAATAGTTACTATTTAAATATTTATTTAGTTCTTCCTAGCTGTCAGACCCTGTGCTAAGCCTTTTATATTAACTGTCTCATTAACTCCTCAAAATAACCCTGTGTAGAACATAGTATTATTATTCTCATTTCATATATGATGAAACTGAAGCTCATAGGTGGTTGAGTGAGTGAACTTGTCCTGTGTCACACTGTATGCCTCAGAGCTGGGTTGGAGATCAGGTCTGCCAGCCTCTGCAGTTCCTCTCCCCATTACTACCCTGTACTGCTCATGTCCACCCAAATACCAAGCCCCCAGTTACTTGTGAGTGAAGACTTGACATGTCTTCAGTTTTGGGTGAGTTTTATGACCATTTCCTAGTGTATCTGCCTCTCTGTTCCTTAAACTGAGAATCACAAAGATAGAAAATAAGTTATCAAGAGCTCAATTTACTCTTCAAGAAGACCTTCTGAGGAGTCTACGTTCACCTCTTAGCTTCCCCTTCTCCCCTCTTGGCAAGTTTTCTTTGGACCAATCTTGCTGAATTCATTTCTTTTTCTTTGAAATTGTGGTTAGTATACCTGCAACGAAAATCATGCATGTACACACATTAGGTACAGCAACATAAAGATGTATTCTTTTATGTCATCTCTCAAAATCCCTTGCAGAGACTTTGTTTTCAGAAGGTTATAAGTCACTTGTGATCATCTGAGTCTTGGGAGAACAGTGCCCCAAAGTAAGTCCCTGGGGTAGCAGCAAAGTAAGTTCTTGGAGGAGGCTGGGGTTCAAGCTTAGGTTCCTCCTGGGTGGTGTGGAACCAATCAGTGGGAATGTGGGATGGAGTGCCTGACACTGGCAGAGGGATTTAAGTTAAACCTGAGGTAGCATTTCCTGAGAGCCGGCACTGTGAGACTCTGGAATGCAAGGTTAAGGAAGGCTGGAATGTCCTTCTTTGGAAATGCAGGGGTAAAAAAGGAGAGGGAAAAAAAAAAAGAAAGAAAAAACAATCTATCTGAACATTGTGTTGTCTGGAGGCAGAAGAATGGATTAGTTCTTTTCAGTTCACAGAGTTTATATGGAGAAAAGAGATCTGTGTTTTGTCTGGTCTCACTTTGCAAAACAGAAAACTTCATTTCAATGCTTCTAAAAAGTGATCTACATACTATATACTGATAGCCATCCAGACACTTCTCTCCCCAACATCTGGTCTGGTTCTCAATCAACATCTTTTTATACAGGGGGGCTAAATTTTTTTGCCCATAGCACTCTTCAGGAAGCAGATGCTCCTAGCAGCGAGAACCTGACAGTTACCAAAGCTTCAAGAGTTAAAACATCCCATGGAGTATAGCATAGGGGTACTGCAGAAGCTACTTTTCCAAGCTTGTTTTTAATAGGCAGCACTTACCTGTGCGTTCTACTTGGCGATTACAAACTACAGTTCTCAGTGTTGGTTTTGTATGAAAAAGGCACAAAACCTTTACCCCTTATTGTCTCATTCCTGCCAACAGAGAATACACTTAATTGAAAGTCACTGGAAAATGCTCCCAACAAAAGAGAAATGGAGCTTTTGAAAGGGGCAACATGTGTGTGCTCAGGGCCCATAAAATCGTTATCCTTTGGATCCCTCCAAGTTGCCAACACAAGGGTGAAGAGTAGCGTATCTCCACCAACGTGGCAAACACTGGAAATACAGAGCTCCACAGAATAACTTGCAAAGTTGCCTCATCTTTGGTGGTGGTTGTTTAGTGTTTTTAATCTTCCCGCTATCTCTGAGACACAGTGGGTTCAGGTGGGTGAAAAGAGTAATATGTGACAGTACAACTCGCAATGAAACCCTCAGTTTCCAAAGCTTGATTTATTTCCCCCCAAGGCCAGACTAATCTTTGTTTTAGTCCATGGATTAGTACTATTTGCTTGGTTCTCAAAAACAACATTAAAGCAGGGGTTCTTAATGTGGCATCTCTGGATATGCTTCAGAAGTCTCTGAACTTTCAGGGAGCAGGGGAAATCTTGCCCACCCTTCTGGGTTCTTCTTAGGTTGGTTGAGCAAACCAATGAACATCAGACAGATTAGTAGGAGACAAACAACAATTATAATTATATAGAAATGGAGAATTCCCATGGCTGCAAGTTCTAGAATCAATGAGATAGACTGACCTAAGGAATGGGATGGGTGTCTTAGGCAGTAAGAGAGGAGGGGACTCATGAAAGGATGGCTTCAAATGTCAAAACCAGGTGTTCTAGATGTTTGTCCTGCTTTAAGATAGATTTCTCAGGAAAAAATAAAATGGGGGATATTTATGGAGATGACTGTAAATCTGGGTAGTCTTCATTTTTTAAGGACTGATGATGATTCTCTTGAAGCCCACAGGGCCTTGATGGACCTGAGCTTCACATGCCAAGATGATATGTATTGAGAAAAGCCTGCTCTGGGCAAGCCTATCTGAACCTATTGGAGGTGGCCTATCCCTCAGAACCTATTAAATTTATGTCCCAAATGTGCTTACATTCTCTTTTCTGAAGGTGGTCTATTGTTTTCTTTGTATTCTCTTGTGATTTCACAGAACAGTCATATGTCACTTCAAGTTGGGGATGCATTCTTGGAAATGTTAGTGGGGGGCAGCCCATGCTAATCCGAGTTCTTATGTCTCCCAGGAAGGAGTTCAGGGGAGACACAGAGAGGTTAGTTAGATAGGGGCAAGCTTTATTTGTGGAAACAAGAGTATATGCTCAAGGCCTGAGAGCTGGCCAACCTGTGATGGGAAATGACATTGCATTTCTCAGGGGCCTGGGGCTGTGTGTTGCTCGAGCTGATGGTCTCACCTGTGGTCCCACCCAGAAGTGGGTTTGGGTGGAGTTTTCCTGGGAGCGGAGTGCTGTTTCCCTGGAACTGGTCTCCCAGCTGGCCACAGTCCCATTTCTGAGAAGTTCAGGGCAGCTACCATGGAGCCCTCCTTGCTGGCCTTGTCCCTGTGAGCAAGCACCCCACACTGCCCCTGTCGTATTTTGATAATCTTGTCACAGTGAGCTTTAGGGGGGAGGTGTGGGGAGACCAGCAACACTCCCCTTTTGGCCAGGCAATTTATGGCAAATCTCCTACTAATAAATTTTGAAGGTATTTTGCATGGTCTTCTAGCTCCAGTGTCACTATGAGAAGTCCTGTTATTCAGTTCTGTCTTCTTTTGTTGTTTTCTAGTTTAATCTCTCTGGAAGTTTACAGGATGTTCTTTTTTATTGTGGTCATCAATTTTGCTGGATATCTATATCCCTTTCAATCTGGAAACTTGTATTTTTCAGTCTGGAAAATTTTCTTGAACTATATCTTTGGTAACTCTCTCCTCTATTTTCTCCATTCTCTCTTTTTGGAACTCTTCTATCTCAGATGCTAGATGATCATAAATACCCTAATTTTCTTGTGTTTTCTATTTTCCATCTTGTTGTCTTTTTGTTCCACCTTCTGTGATATATCCTCAGTCTCGTTTTCTAATCCTTGTATTGCATGTTTTATATCTGTGGTTTTCTTTAATTTTTCTGAGCCTAATCATAATTATCCTTTTCCTCTTCTTCCTTCCTCTTTTCACGTCCAGTGCTCCTGGCACTGTCTCTATTTCCTCTGAGTTTCTCTGTCTCACTAATTTGTTTTGGTCTCTGACTCTTAATGGACTTCCAGATATTTTCCTCAAGTACATAATGATCCTTGACTGTCTCTATTCAGGAGACCAACATCGAAAAACGTATCAAAATCTTGTTTGACTTAGGAGGTACATGTCTCTTGTTAAGTTTCATTGTAGATTAGTATCTGTGGGAAACCCCAATGGTCAAAATCTCTAGTTCGTTTTTTCACTGAATATAACTTTTTTCTTTTTTTTTCAAAGTGAAATATTCAATATATTGACTGATTCCATAGACCAAAACTTATAAGCCTAATAGGAAAAATTAAGTACCCAGGGATCTCACTGTTCCATGTGCAAATTTTAATGTTATTCCCTCTATTTTCAGTCACATATCCCATAATCACCTTGCCTGTTTTCCATGTCCAGAGTCCTCCTGTTCAAGAAAATCAACCTTCAGTCTTCTGTCAAGGTAGGGAGGGACAGCTGCTGCTTCTTTCTTTTACAGACTTTTAACTTGAGTTCAGAGGAATTCGGTGTTTCTAATTCCTCACTTTGAGAGAGTTCTTTGGTAGAACACAGCTTCCACAAGTCATCTAAGTCAGTTACTGCTCTCCACTGGTTTTCCAGAATTCCACGTTTAGAGGTTGCATACCTCTTTGTAGTCCTTTCTACCTTTCTGATGTTTGTGTAGAATAAAAAGAGACAGCAAAAGCCAACATGATGTTTTGATCCATCACTGTGAACAGAGAACTCAGGACAATTTCTACAAATAAAAGAATCTGTATATTTGAAAGATGGTACTAGATACTTGTAATAGACATGTTCTTTGCTTGGTCTGGAGGGACGCTGAGACACATGGAGATGTGCATTGTATGTTAGGCTCACATCAGTACGGCAGCATCCCAAGCTTACGGCATTGTCACATGGTCATAAGCACTGGAGTTACTGAAGGTTTTTAAAAATGAGATAAACAATCAGGGGTTTTAGAAGATGTCTCTTCAGAAGGTGGGGTAAAGGATAAATAGAATTAGGAAAGACTAAAGGGAAAGAAGCATGAATAGAAGCTGGGCATAAGATAATAAGGTCTACACGGGGGTGGGGGTGAGGTTTATTCATTCAAGCAGTTATTTATATTTATAAAGAGACCATTAAGTGCCAATTTGTCAAACACTGGATTTATAACTGTAGTAGGTTGTATTTTCCAAACATGGCCAAACACATAGATCCCACCCTACATGTCTTTTTAAAGTGTGGCTTGATCCCCCTCCATGGAGTTGAGGGGTGGGTTATATTCTCTCACCACCGAATATTGGTGGCCTGGGACTGTGGCAGAAGTGGCACTATGTGATTAGACTACGTGATAAAGGATAATATGGTTTCTTCTTGGTTGACTGTCTCTTGGGATGCCTACTTTTGAAGCTGTGAGTGTCCATGTAAGATGTGTGGCCACCCTGAGGTTTCCAGGAGGGAGATACTGTATGGGGAGAGCTCAGAGACAAGAGAACTGCCCACAGGGTCCGGGCTGCTTGACACTCCCAGCCTAGGCACAAGTCATGTGAGTGACGAAGTCCTGGAGATGATCCCACCCCAGCACCCCCTACTACTGACACCCCTGATACCACAGACACTCCTGATTCTCTGGACACCCCAATCTGATCCTAGTTGTGGGGAGACCCTAGGGAGCACTGCCTAGCTAAACCCAGTTAAACTCCAGAGTCATGAGGCATGATACTAATATGAAAAGTTGTTGCTTGAAGCTATAGAATTTTGTGATGGCTTATTCTACAGCTGCAGAGGTGGGAGAACATTATGCTCAATCTCATAACTGCTGGCATTGTGCTATTGAAACATAGAAGAGGAAATGCCTGAGCCCACAACCGAGAGTGGAAGGGGAGGTGGTAAGTTCTGGGGAGTGTTTATAGGAGATGTGACATCTGAGTTGAAGCTTTAAGGATGAATAGGTTTGAGTTGGCCTGGAAGTGGAGACAAAGAGATGGGTATAGGCAGGAGGAAAAAGAAAGACTTGATAGTATTTAGGGGCTGCCTCCAAGGGAACAAAGAAAGAGATTACAAATGACTTTGGTGTCTTTACTCTCTTACTCTTACTCATTTAAAGATAGTCTAGTACCAGGGACCATTGCTTTATAACCTCTTTTACCTCTTTTGTCTCATTCAAATTAACTTTTCCTGTATTGGCTCCAAATGTACTATGTTCAATAAAAGAGTCTTTATTAGGAGAAACAAGGCAAAGCCTGGAATCTGGAGGTACGAGAGTGATATCTTCTAATAACTAGTGTCTGACCTCTTCTCTCTGGGAGAGATGAAAGGATTTGCTGCAGTTATCATGAAGCTCAGCATGTCTGTGTCTGTGACTCGTGCCCCAGCACCCTCTGCACCTGCTGGGGGCTGGACAGTGCACCTCCCCTGTGCACACACCTGCACACATACTGAGATAAAGGTTCTTGCTCCCAAGTCCTTTGGATTACCTCTCTGCACCAGTCCATTACTATGTGACATGTCGGGGGTGGGGAAGTGGGCTGGGTACAGAGGAGACAGGAGGAGAGATAAATTATTTCCCTGGAAAAGGACTTCTTGGTATTCTCTTCTGATCAAGAGTGTGGAAGATAATTTAATTAAGAGACCGTGCTTAATGACAAGGAAGGAAAATGTTCCTTATCTTTTGGATTCCTTTGCTAATGGACTCTTCCAGCCCATTCTGATTGATTATGCCAGAAAGATTCATTGCCACAAAGGCTTTCACATTAAACTGTAAGGTTAAAACTCCCATGAACTGGGCACAAATATAGCCTTCCATTTGGGAGGAAGGTTCTCTAATATGGAGACATACCTGCAAGCATACATCTAGAACTTTCTCAGAAAATGGAGGGGTGTTTCCCGGTTGCACTTCCTTTCAACCTTGTGCGTGGACAGCATTTACTCCTGAACTGTAGCAAAGACTTTCACGTCTTCCACGTTTGCCATATTCCTCTTATTTATATTCCCTCCCTTCTTCATCTAGCAAATTGGCTCTCACTCTCAGAAGCAACAAAAAAGGTAGAACCCACTGTTTCTACAAGAGGCTGCTTTAGTCTATGGTCTAAAATCCATACAAATATGGATTTGGGGTCATATAGCCATGGATTAAAATCCTGACTCTGGAGGTGATTGATTCAGTGAGCAAGGCAGCTGAATTCATTCCCCAGTGCTTCTGTAACCAAGTACCACACACTAAGATGGCTTAGAACAAAATTAATTTGCTGTCTCACAGGACTGGAGTCCAGCAGCCTATGAGTGAGGTGTCACAGGGACATGTCCCTCTGAAGGCCAGGAGAGCCTCCTTCTCCTAGCTCATTGATTGGTTTGTGGACACACATTCTCATCTTTGCCTCTATTTTCACTTGGTCATCTTTTCTCTGTATGTCACACTGTCTTGTGACATGGCTATCTCTGTGTCTAAATTATCCCTACTTATAAGTCCACCAGTCACACTAGATTAGGGCCACACTAATGCCCTCACCTGAACTTGATTACATTTATAAAGATACTATTCCCAAGGAAGGTCACATTCATATGTGCTGGGGGTAGGACTTCAATTTATCTTTTGGCGTGTGTTTGTGTGTGTGTGGTTGTGTGTGTGTGCTTGCAAAATTCAACCCATAACAGTGTCTTATGTTTTTGTTTTTTTTTTTCTGAAAAGCAAAGGATTCCAACAGTCATTAAAAGTTCCAAAGTCAAGGACATGGTGGGGATGCATCTGAAGTTTTAGACAGGACCCTTCACAAGCACTATCAGTAAAAGAGGCCCTTTAAGGAAAGAGCATCCCCGGGATGAGGAGCAGTCACTTTGATTCTCCACTCCTAGCCACAAAGTGCCCTTTTACCTGGAGATTTTTCAGTCAACCGAGTCCAAGCCTCTATGTACAGAAGCCCTCCCAGGGCCTGGGAAGCAGGCAGTGATCATTAGGAAAAGGTCACCAAGGGGCAGGAGTTTGCAAAAAAGTGAGACTGCGGCCTGGTCTGATTCTCTGGCATCTCATACCACGGCCACCCCAAGCTTGACTTAGCGCCTGAAGTCTCCTTATGCTGCAAACAGGTAATGGGAAGAGAAGCTACTAGATGACTTAACTTCCTTCTTGCATGATTCATGGGACAAGCTATTTGGTAAGCTTCCCAGGAAGCACCTTCATCTTGGTCCTGACATCCCCTGGGTTTCAGCACTGAGGCATGAGGCAGAGGTCTGACTGGGCCGAGGCTCCTTGGTGACAGAGTCTGGCCCAAACGTAGTGATATTGCACATCCCAGGAAGAAATGCTGAGGGTCAAAGTAACCGTGTGACCAGCATCCTTATCCAGGACATTGCAGCCCCAAGAAACACCCCGGAGCCTGAAAAGTCCTCGACTGAAGTCTCCAAGAAAAATCTGTTTCTCCTGGGGCACCCTTTTGATGCAGGCTTGACCGCCTTTCTGCACCAGCCTTCCCCGGCCTTTAAAATCAGTGGTCGTCACAGCAATAAGTCTGTGACTGGTTGACTTAGGAAACCAACAGACCTGACCCTGAGCAGTCGCTGCGCTACCAAGTGGTGGGAGGGTCACACGTGCGAGGTGCTCCATGCAAGGTGGCCGAAACACAGCTCGGCACTTCAAAGGTAGCTCTTGTTTTTCTCTTAGAAAACAAATATTTTAAACTCTTTCCAGTTTTGGTCAAGTCTTAAAAATACCATACTTGATTTTTGCAGCGTTAAGAATATGGGCTTTGCACAGAGTTCAGATGCACGTGGTTTGCCAAGTATGGAGCCTTGGGTGGGTTGCTTTGTTATGTGGGTGTCTCAGGGTCTTCAGCTGAAAATGAAGACACTAGGAGTGCCTACTTGAGGGGAGGAAGATACGTAACACCTGACCCAGAATCACTGGCTAGTGTTAAGGCTTCTGTCTCTCCTTTCTACCTCTCTACATTTATAAGCACATAGAAGACAGGCATATAAATGGGAATCAGACCCAAGTTCTGGTCTTGAGGGGTTAATGGCATGTAATAGGGGAAGGCAGCTTGTGAGCAAGATCCATACACTGCAGGTCCTCTAGCAATACGTTTCTTTTCATGTTGCATTGCTATAATGTTGAGACAATAAATATCGATTCTCCACTGAGGTGGCTGGATATGAGGGGGCACCTTCTCCCCATTTCTGGTGGGTTCTCTCCAGGACTCTATTTTCCTTCCACTTCCCAACTCCTGTTTGCATCAGTCAGCCTGTGGTCGATTGGTTGTGTTATACATTGTCTGGCTTTAAGCCACAGTTTCCAGGAAACTACCAATGGCAGTAAGTGAGGTTTTACTGACCTTCTTCAAAAACCCTGTCTCCAAATATGGTCATATTCTGAAGTACTGGGGGCCAGGGGTGAATGCAGGAGGGAGAGCACGATTCTTTTCCTAATGTGACTCTCTTCTGTTATTTAAAAAATATACATTATATTTTCTCACTAGGCTTTTTCTTCTTGAGGTAAACATTCTCAATTTCTTTGACTTTTTATTCTAATAAGGTGTTTAGACACATCACTGTCTTGGTTATTCTCCCATAGAAACATGTCAGGTTATTAATATTCCCACCAAAATGAGGGGTCTAAGATGGCAAAGGCAATTGGGTTGCTGTCTCCTTTGATCTGCTAACAATAACTGTCCATATGGCTTCTGGTTAGGTGTATGTTTTAGTAATCATCTTGCCCGCTAACTCACAGTGGCGCTAAGAACAGCTAAAGGCATGTCCCGGGGGCTCAGGTCATAGGTCTGCAGCTATGACGTGGTCCCCGTAAAGACCAAGAACCCGGGAACAACCTGAGGGATAGGGGATGACCAAAATGAACAACTAAATCCAAATAAATGTAACAGGATTCTTCCTAACTCTCTCTGTTCCTTCCTGCCTACATGTCTGTCTGCCTTCATTCTTGTCTGCTTCCTTCCTTAAAAAACAAAACAAAAACAAAAAAACCTTAAGGTCCTTGTATATTATACACTGTTGTTTGAAATATAAGCTTCTATTTATGGAGTTTGTTTAGTTGATGCAAAGTAAAGCTCTGCCTTTATGAACAAGGTGACCAGGGTGGCGACATCATTTGCAGCCACAGCACTGTCAAGAGTATACCCTTCTAATAATCCAATCTTTGGAGACAGTGGTTTAATTAGGCAAGACTTTACCTAATTGTACTGTTGTTAGGTTCATGTTATTCCATTTCCCATGAAACCAATTATCAAATTCTTTGATAAAATTAAAATACACATCTCTATGGCATTTCCAAAAACGTGTTCCAAGGAACACTTAATCCCACGGAATTCTCCAATTAAGGCAATCAAAAATGTTCAGTGTAGTGTGATGACTTCTCTAGAAGATGTCTAAGCAACGTTGTCACATACCAGCTGTGTTACATATTCTAGAGTAAGGGAACCCGGTTTCTGCAACACATTGCCTCACAATCATGGAACACACAGAACATTTTTTAAAGTTAATGTCTATTACTGTCAATAGAACTAGACTGTGTGATGTACTTTGGAAAACACTAGGTTCTAAGCTGTTCTAAATCCTACTGAGTTTTTGCTTTTATGGACTTCATTTCACTTTCTTACAGCTGAGCAAATGCAGAACATACCATCTACCACACCAACCCCCACCACCTGCCAATGTTCTCGGAAACTATCTTTTTATTTTTTTTCTTCTTTTCTCCCCTTCCCTCTTTTTTTCCACTTCCATACAGCTAACACTTGCACCAGTTACTCAAAACTGCCTAATAGCAGCTCATACAGGCTAAGGGAACTCCCCCCAAGAATATGTACTTCATGTGGGGGCTTGAGTGTACCAATAAGAGGTGATAATTAAGGCCTGGAGGATGATTAGATTTGTGGGAGCAGATGGAGTCTGAATTTAATCAGAACAGAAGGTATGGACAAATTGTAGTTCTGGAGGCACTTGTGGGTGATAAGCAGGGAAAGAAGAGAGAAATTCTAGCGACAATGTCTCCCGTATTGCATGTTCACTCTACATCAGAAGCTGCCGAGTTCTGAATATTATCAGTGAGCAATCTATATTCCCTTGCAAGAGTTCATGGCCCAGTGAGAGAGATAAACAAATAAACAATTAAAAGTATGATATAAGGTTATAACAAAGGACTTTTTAAAGATGTCATGGGGTAGAAACAATAACTCTGTCCAGAGAGTTCACTTTTGCCTCTTCATTTGCCTTCATTTGTACTAAATCTACAAAGAGAGGAACACTAGCGATAGAGACTCCGTTGGAAAAAGTGAGGGATAGACATATGGATATCTCCAGTGTACTCAATTTTCCCAACTGAAAAGCTCTGTGCCTGAGTCAGGTAGAGTCACAAAGCATAAAATCAAGAGGTCAACAGAGATGAAGTTGTAAACCACTTATAAAACAAAGATTTCATGACTCGATGACTCTGAAGAGTAATTTTATTCAATTAACTGCCTGCTCTTTCTACCTGGCATTTGAGTGGCCATTCACTCAATGCATTCATACTTTCTACTCTCAACAGTGCTTTTAGGCTCTTTAAATTGTCCAGTTTATACATGAAGAAGGAGAAGCTCAATGAGATTACATCATACATTAAAAAATTCCTGGGGAGAAATTACCCATTCCCTCAGACATCCTGCCCATTTTTACTAGAAATAGTGAAATTTCTGAGAATGCACAGGGTAAAAAATCTGTTTAATAACATTCCCAAAGGTAGATGATGTTAAGGAAGACAGGTAAAGAATACAGGATGTAGATAGCCACACACTGGACAGCGAAGGAAAAAAATGCATGAGTTCTCTTCTATGGGGGCTCCAAGTAGCTTAAGGGCAGATGTATCCCAACAGTAGTTCTAAAAGTCAAGTCTATCATTGCCTTTAACTTACAGGTGAGAAAATCAAAGCATAAAAAGGTAAAAGTACATTGTGCTAAGATATTTTCCAGGCTGCACATAAAGCTCCACCTGCTCCCTGGCAGATAGGAGAGAGCCTGTCACCAATCATGGGCAATCTTCTCGCTTAAGGGTCACCACTGCCTTCTGTGACCCACTGGGAAGAAGTCCTCTCCCACTCAGAACTGGGTGTTCAGTGGAAGAGAAGACATTTCTTCAAAAAAGTCATCCTCTCTACTGTTGGGAGCAGAAAACAGAGCAAGGTTGGAGTTGGAGCTGGCAGAACATCAAGGACACCAGACCCAGGGCACCTGGCAAAGACCGCCTTGGGAAAACACTGGGACAGTGTGTCTGTGACTGTTCACTCCCCCCAAAATAAGATAGATACAGTTATGTAGTTAGAGAGCAAAGGCTGCATAAGCAATTCAGTGTAACTATAAACTTGCTCATATAAGCTGCTTGAAGCAATGTTGTGTATGAACCCAATAAATAGGTGGCGAGCAGGATGGTCAGGGCCCTCAGTCCAAGAGAGACCTTTGGTCCCCTGATCCCCACCTTTTCTATCCTTTCACTCTCTCTTGAGTTTCTTATTCTCCTGCAGCGCCCCTTTCTCACCCATGCTCCCAGGATCAAGCCTGGCATTATACCATGACATTTTTGGTGCAAATAGAAAGCCAGGTAAGTATGCCCCAGTCCCAATCAATTCTTTCTAAGCTGTTGAGAAAGCCATCAAAAGAGAGAACACAACAGGGGGCGTTGATGTAAGCATTCACAGTCTCTTGCCTACCGCCCCCATCTTCTTCCTCCCTCTCTGTTGTCTAGACATAATTCTTTCCCAACAACTGCCTTTGAGCACCTTCCTGCTCATCACTTTATTCTATGCATCTAAAACAATCTCCAAATTGTTCACCTCTCCAAACCCACCTACTCTGGCATGTCTGGGGATTCCTACCAGAGAATAATGAAACATTGGAGGACTAGTGGGCAGAGATCTTTTGCTTATATATATATAACATGAAGGAAGGATATCCAGATAGATACCAGGCCCTGGGAACCCCTCTCAATACACTATCAGAGAACTTTCCAAAGACTGCTCTGCTCTGAGGGATGTCTTTCATCCTACTAGATTATTCTTTGCTTGACTAAACAATTGTTAATATCTATTTCATGTCTTCACAACTTCTCGTCGTTGACCTGGGTGCCTTCTTTGGTTCAGCTTATTAAACACCTTTGATGAGACGGGTTGCTATCAAAAGCATTGCAGTAGCTACAGTGCCCTTCCTCTTGTCAGAGGGAGCGGGGAGACACTGGGGAGAGCAGATGCAACTGGCAAGTCGTTGTTAGTCTGTAACATGGGTGGATAATTACTCAGAGAGCTGCATAGGAGGTGTTCCTCCTGCAATGCAGCCAAAACACTGTGTAAGGAAAAGTGCAGAAGAACAAAAAACCAAGTTTCCTTCTCCGAAATATTGTCTAGCTCAATCTTTTGGTCTTTGGATTCATTGGAATTAGGAAATGGTGCTTTCTGTGGATGACCCTTGGAGATATAAGTAGATTGAGTATAGTTGCCCCCCTAAAGCCGCAAGGTATTCCTATTAAGCAGCATTTCTTTAACTTGCATAATACATGGAAGCCTTTTTAGAGAAAAACAACTCTCAAGGAGTTCCATGCTGACTTTTTATTTTAATGATTCTAAAATATGGGTAAACATAAAACTTGGCATCAATTACTTATGCATATAGTCCTTATGCAATATAGTCAAATTAATTTGCAAATTAAATAAAAACAAGTCTTAATAATTAATAGGGAATTATCACCATTAATTTAGTATGACCTATGACAAGAGTTCGGTAAAAATTAGTCGCTGCTCTCAATGTGAGTCTGATTCTGAGTGCCACGGTACACAGCTTCAGATCTGTTCTGCCTCTGCCGGCATGTGCTATGTAATGACCCCATCACGTCAGTGCTTCTCCTTATGAAAGCTCGGGGGAAACGCCATATATGTTCAGCATACATTTATGGCCTTTGATCTTCACTCAAGTGAAGTGAATTCTACCTCAGTCCCTCTCTCGTTAGTGGGTGTCTACTTAGCTCTAGAGCAACTACAGTTAGGACACCGGAGTCACATGACGGAACTCAGCCGCTCTAAGAAGCTCTTCCAGTTGTGCCAGAAGATGCTCAGATGTCTTTAAAATCATCAAGTTGAAAATGTAACATGGAAAGCTTTTCATAAAGAACTTTTGACTTTCCAAGATTATGTCTCCAACCCCCCATCCACATATTCCTGCAAGGTGAATACGACCAGATAACCACGCTAGTTACTTCTATCAGAGCCCAGAATGACTGAGTTCTGCACAGCTGTTCAGGTGGTTAACTACACTGGCATGGGGAAATCATGGGGGATAAAGGAAAATGTGTGGTTGCTCATACTGAGTCAATTCAAGATTCCTCCAGATGGGAATCGGGCAAAAACCCAGTTCACTTGGAATAGTTTGCACTTGCTATATGTGGCCAAGAGATTATTATGATCTGACCCTGTGTAGGATGCTTTTATGGGATGTTATAAAAGAGAAAATGCACACACATTGGCTAGTAGGACCAGCTAGTTGACATAATGGCCTATTTCATCTGTAATTTCAGTGATTATATAAATGATGAATAAAATCCAACTTCAAGTGCTTTTTTATTATCTTCTCCATGGGGTAAGATCTAAAAGCTTGACCTCTGGAAATAATAGCCTCCTTTTGATGTACCCAGAACTGGAATAAAGCTGAGACTCTGAACTTTGACCTGAAGCTCTTAAAGAGAATAATGCTTATCACTCCCTTGGGGAAGGCGAGATTTTTACAATGAGATCATCTTATACTGTTGGAGTGCATAGATAACTCTTAAATATCAAAGGAACCTACACCAAAATGACTTACACCGAGGGCAGTTGAGATATCTGGTTGGCAGTACTGACTTACTCACCAAAGGCCTCAGACCATGAATAGGATAGAGAAGGAGAGCAGAGGTCAAGCTGCTGATGTTGGTGACAAGGAAGTTGAAGGTTCTTCTCTAAGTGAGGTCACTGGATAGATAGAGCCAGACCTGAGCCATTCTGCTCCGAAATGTTTGAATTCAGATCAAGTTCCTAAATGTCAACAAACCAAGTGCTGGGCAAAAGCACCAATCCAGACATTAGATTAGAATTCCTCTCACAGGGTGACCAGAAACTGGGTTCTTTCCAGTAGAGTGAAATCTCTGATAGTAGTAGTCTAGCATCAGAAAGTTCTTTGTCAGACAGGCTGACCGAGGTTTGCCTATCAGACATTTGTGCTTGAAACTAACCTCACTTCTAGTGCTAATATATTGAGTCAAGAAGACTTCCTCAAGTAAATTCTGCCTATCTCAAGGTATGATCTTGGTTATCAGTCATCTAAATCATTGTGAACACTATTCCAGTGGATTCAGCGAGTATGCAAAGAACAGGCATGTCTAAGTGGAACTTCTTGGTACAAATGGGCAGTGGAGAAAAAGAGTTTACAGATCTTTCACACCTCTGATGGTAATACACCGTATCCATTAGAGAGATACCTCATCATCTGCAGCTGTCAAATCCAAACTGCCCTCTTTTAAGAGCCAATTTGTTTTCTTGCCAGATCAATGCTCTTATCTGTAATTGTGTGGACCACCAGCAACAGCCAATAACCAGTTAACATGCGATTCAATTTCAACGAAAAGAAATGTCTTAATTCTAACATTTATTGTACAGGTGTGAAAATACCCTAAGTGAAATTAATTGTGGCTCAGAGACTATAACTTATAAATCAGTTTGCCTGACTGGAGCAAAACGATAGAAGGAAATATTATAGGTATGGGAACAGACAAATGCAACTTTGTTTAGGCTTTCAATTTTTAACCATAGTTCTGCTGTCATTATGATACTGTGGTGGTAATGGGTGTCAACATGGTGAGATCTGAGCCAGCACCACAGCCGGCCAGGGCAGTGTTCTGAGTTTCTAGTGTGCCTGCAGGCCTCAGCTTCTGATCAGAATGCTGCTTCTCTGCCGACTCATTGCATTCTCCCCTGCTCCTCAGTTGGATACTCTTGGTGTCCAGACAGATGAAGTTAGAGGCACGCCCATGAATCTATCAGTAGACCATAACCTTAACCTTTTACTTTTAAATGGATGCAAAGAAAGGTTTCTGCTTAATAGCAAATATGAGTGAGGGTGTGGAGGAAAGGGAACTGTGCACTGTAGGGAGGGATGCAAACTGGTGAACCTACCTTGGAAAACTATATGGTGTTCTCTCAAAAAGTTAAAAATAGGTTGACTATATGATCTATCAAATCCATTTATAGGTATTTGTCTGAGGAATATGAAAACACTAATTCAAAAAGATACCTGCATTCCTGTGTGCACTGCAGCACTATTTACAATAACTAAGAACTGGAAACACCCTAGGTGTCCAATGACAGATGAGTGGATAAAGAAGATGTGGTGTATATGCACAGTGGAATACTACACAGTTATACAAAATCCTGCCAATTGTGGCAACAAGGATGGAATTAGAAAGGATGATGTAAGTGGAATAAGTCAGAAGGAGAAAGACAAATACCAGATGGTCTCACTCATACGTGGAATATAAAGAAATATAGCAAGCCAACAGACAAAGCAAAACAAAAACTAACATTTGGACATTGACAATGGAACTGAGGTTACCAGAGGGGCAGAGTGGGGTGGGGGTTGGAGCAAAGAGAAGTGAGAGTCCAATGGACAGAGGTGGAGGACTATTAGAAGACATGGTGTGCTATATGTTTGATGAAGAGTGAACTTGCACTTTCACAATTCACATTGCGCTGCAAATCACTGTTAACTCCATTAAAAAATAAATGGTTTCTACTTATGGCAACACTTTGGGGTTATACAGAGATTATGCTCAAATTTACATTTTTGTAAATAGCTGAGTTCTCCCCCCTATCATATACACCAGTGCATTTGCTCATAAAACAAAACCTCACTGAACACGCAGCAGGCAAGTGAAGCTTTTCAGATGAGAAAACATAGCAGATGACAAAAAGTTCTTCCTACCACACTCTGGTTCTTAAACATGTGCCAGTGAAGGGCTAGCTGTCACTGAGCACTGAGCTCTTTTTCCTGTCACATGGCTGTGCTACACTTTCTACTTTCTGTTGGGGGCCATGTGACTCACTCCAACCAGTGAAACTTACACATCAGGCATGAACTTTACTTGAAGGCTTGGTTCTAAAATAATCTCTCACAGGAGGGAGACAGAAATTTAGTTTGGGAAGATGACAGCTTCTAGGGAAGGGTGATGCTGATAGTTGCCTAACAATATAAATGTACTTAATTAAAAGTGGTCAAATTGCAAGTTTTACATTGCATTTATTTTACCACAATAGTTATAAGTGGAAAAAAACTCTCATGTACCATCATTCATATTCTTTCCCCTTCCCTCAGCTTGATACAGATTAATGATGACAGTCTGGGAAACCAAATTTGATGATAGAACAGTAGATGGTGAAATCTGGATCCTTGAATCATCACTTGGAGGAGAGCTGTCCCTCAGTCACAAACAGTATTTCACACTTTATCTGCAAGAAAAGTAAACTTTTTTTTCATGTGTGGGCCTTTTTGTAATTTGGGTTTGTTATGGCAGCCTGCATTGACAGCACTAATATAACATGTTCTAACTGAGCAGCTGACTCCTAAAATCTTTAGGATGCTTTTCTCCCAAAATGAGTGTTAAAAAAAAATTCATCATCTCCATTGGCTTCGAGATTCAAGTTCCTTATCTGAGGAAAAATAAGAATTTTTGGACAATCTTCATAAACTCCTATAGTGATACCACTTTTTGGCACAAATGATTCAAAATCCTCTGTTTTTGAGAGAACAAACTTAAAAAACAACAGGACCACACAATGAAAAAAAATCTTATTATACGTAGAATGGAGGAAAGTCAGGAAAAATGGAGAAAAGCCAATGGAGGAAGTTAAGTAAATACAAAATCTGTTAGAATTAAACCAACTAGCTTTACATGCCTGGTTTAAACTTTGCTTTTGTGTTTTTCTCTTTTTTTTTTTTTTTTTTTTTTTATTGCTACATAGAAAGATGTCACAAAACAGTATTATGAAGAGAAGGAAGGATAGAGGGAGAATAGGAGAGGAGGGCAAATAAAATCCTGAAACTCAGTAGAAAAAAAAAAAAACAACCCAATATTTAGCCATCAATCCATGAGTCTCTCACCAGTCAAGTTTGATAGAATGTAACCCCACCTGTTCATGAAAAAAAACTACTGTTTGGTTCCTGCTCATTCAACCATTGCTCCAACAGCAGATGAATAGGACACATATATAGATACATATACACTCTCCCACAAGCACACAGAGACAATAGGTCATAATTCTTCAGTATTAATTCCAAGAACTGCTAAACTATTAAATTCTGACTTCCAAACAAACTTAACCTTCTCATGTAAATGATTTATCATTATACCTCATCCTATTAAGGAAAAAAAAAACAATAAAACCCCAAAACCTTTCCACAACACAGTTTCCAATTAATCCTCAGTATGAAATGTAACTTTACATTAAATGTTCAAAACATTCCTCAACTCACCTCTATCCACTAATCCTTTCTCTAATCAAGAAGGGTATTATAAAAATCAATCACCATTCATCAACTCAATGGAGCTGAGACCCACAATTCAACAATGCGTTGTTTTCATGGGTAGTTCCCCTGGTTGGCATGACACCACAAAGCACTGTGGAATTCCAAACACCCAACTCTTTGAATTAAAAGCACAATAATTCCATGAAGTTTTTTGTTCTGAGTCGAGAGAATGGTTCTGTAGTGACTCACACTCTTCAGACTGATGTCAAGTATTTCATAGACTTTTTCCTCCTGAGGAAAGGGCAAATTTAAGATGGTTTTGTGGATTTCCTCTTGAAACTTTCAAACTAAAATTTGGTTTTAATCCCAACATTAAATAGATTAAAAACAAACAAACAACCCGCCCCCCTAAACTTTATGGAGAAATGATCTGCCTAAATCTGAGAGTTTCAGAGAATAATTAAGGCTCTCTCTTTTCAGTTCATTAAACAATGCCTGTTTAAGGTTCTAATCACCATTCTAGGCACAGGCAATGAAGGAGGAAGGTGAAGTAGAATTCGCTCACATTGTGCGTCTCAAATGCCGCTGCTTTTAACTGAAGGGCTGGAGCTCCCAAGAGCTCTGAATTTGACCAGTCACTGGCCCCTGGGCATTCTCTGTTGAGATGGTTAATCAGACTCCTGAGAACAAATTAAACCCCAGAGATGAGGCTCTGAGGTCAAGTTCTAGACATGGTCTGGACTCAAAGATAAGAGAACAGAGTATGAAGATCACCTGTGATGTCAGTTCATGCTTTTTCCCATTTGCCTATTTGTTCAGTCCCTGTCTCATCCCACAAAGCATTGAACAGATCTTGGGGAGATGAGGGTGGGAGAAAGTATTAGTTAAAAAATATAAAACAAGAAGAGAAAGTGAAAGACAATGGTAATACAAATATGCTAGTCATAACATGATGCTTTGACAGTCATGTTTCGTCCTAGTAAAAAGAAAATGCAAATCAAGAATAGTCTCTTCATTTTGTAGCTCTTGATAACTATCGTCAAATCACTTTGTAGAAAATCAATACTCATTCTAATAAATGATTCAGAAGAGTAATTTCTCAATATTCCTTTCAAAATGAACTATTTTTTAAAACTTTCACTAATTTGATAGGTGAAAAACACTATTTCATTATTTTGATTTTTTTAATTTCTCATAAAATGGAATATTTTTCTTACATTAATTAAGCATTTGATTTATTCTTTGGAGCATAATCTTTTTAGATGTTTTGCCAATTTGTATTTAATATTTTATGTTCTTATTCACTGATATTTTTCTGTTCTTTTAATACAGTTTTTCACATATTTTATTGCATTTATACTTATGGTCTTGATATGCTTTAAGTGGGTTCTTTTATCCATTTTATTTTCTAAATATTTATAGTAGAAAAGTGATTGAATATCATATATGTATTTTGTAACCCACCACTTGATTCAATGCTAATTTATTCTAATTTTTTTCCGTTCATTGTCTAGGGATTACTAATAGACAATTAAGTATTCTGAATACTATGAATATTTAGTTTCTTTCTCTCAAATAATTTTAATTCTTGTTTCTGTTTCCTCTGTAAGAATCTTCCCGCTCACCTCTTGACAATTTTAAGTAACTTGCAATTTGTAATTCATTTAAGATATACATTTTTTTTCATATTAAGAAAGAATACTTCTTGTTTTGCTTCACTATAATTTTCTTTTTCAGTTTTGGATACTAAATTTTATGAAATGTAATTGAGATGAACATGTGACCTTTCTTGTTTTGATTTATTGAGAAACATGGTATTTTAATAAATTTCCATTCTTTTATCCAGGAAAAGTTTTTTTTCTGTCAAAATGGGGTTTTTAAGTTATACTGTTTAATTTCACTTATTAGCTTATTAGTTTATTATTCATTTACTAGTGTCTTTAAATTTTTATCTGCAAATGTATAAATGAGACTCTCCCATACTATTTATACATGCATTGTAGGTAAGAGTTCATATAAGTGTTACAGAAAATGAATTAGATGTGTTTGTTTCATTTATTAAATTTATTTTGGTTATTTTTCAATTATTAATTATACATTTTATTAATGAATTAGATATGGTCAATATTTTTCTCTATTCCTGAATTCTTAACCTTTTACATTGCCTTTAACATTTTAAGAACTTATCAGTGAAACTATCTGTCCCTGAAACTTTAATCTGATAGAATAATTCTTTGATATTTTTCATCATATTATGTCATCTGTTCAAAATTTCCATTTCTGTTTGATTCAACTTTGGTAATTTGTAAATTCCCTAGTGCTTAGAATTTTATTGTGTATGTCAAAGTAGTATAAAGTTTCACATAGCATTCTCATTAAAATGACTTTGTAGCACATATATACATAGGTAGCTTTATATCTTTTTTCATTTGTCCTAAATATTTTGCACTTATCTTTATTTTCCAATTCAATCTTTTTTCCTAATTCATTATTTTTCATGTGATCTTTACTACTTTATTTCTCCTGCTCTCCTTAGACTGATTTCATTTTTCTAGCTGTTTGCAAACAGTGGTTATATATTTTTCCTAACTATGTAATTTTAAGCTATGAATTTACTTCTAATTACAATGTTGGCCATATCATATGAGCTTTGATAAACAGTTTTCATTGTCATTGCCTTATATATAGATAGCAATTTTATATCTATAAACAGCAATTTTGATTTCTTCTCTGATATTCTCACCCAAAGATGATTTAGCATGCTTTTGTAAACCATCTTCTTAGACCCAAACAAGCAGACACTGCTCACACACATTTGACATGTATTGATTTCTGCTAATACTATCTAAACTTTAAAACTTTTTCAAGAATAATTCTTGACAACTGTCCTTGGTGTTATAACCAAATTTGCTACACATGATATTAAGCCCGTGTTCTACTGTCTAAAGAATTGAACATAAATAAAAGCAAATTACTTAAAAGAAATATTCTAGATCCCACCATATTTTACAAATTGAGCTCTTATATAACTTTTAGTAATATTTGATGCAGCTCCCTTTTCATCAAGTTAACACCTACATTTCCTTCAAAATTTGAACAATGAACTCGGTTGACTTTTCTTCTTCATAAAGTCATTCTTCACATCCAGTGAAGACACATAAATACCCCACTAAGTGCACTGTTGGTCTTCATGCTTCTTTAGTAAGTGTTCCTAGAACAGTGTGTACTTATAGATGGCTAATGCACACTTAGTTAAATGAGCTAAATGTAAAAATAAGAGACTCAGTAAGTCTATCTATCTGTCTTGAACCGGTGGTAGCTATGATCTATTCATTCCTTTCCTCTGGTTGGATCTTTACTCCTAGGGCTGCAAAGAGACCACCTCCCTGTGGTGTTGGAAGGAAAGTTTCTAATAAAGAGAGAAAGAGACCTCCCTATGAAGTTCGGGAGAGCACTGCTACTCAAGAGTGGTCATATAGATGAGTCACTCACTACAGGGCCAATGACAGCGAGGGAACATGGCAAGATTTCTGGGAACATTGTAACTTGCCCCTATCTTTTTTTTATTAGTTTGTCCTAACCCATTATTTCTCCCTAGTTGCAGTTTCCAGCAACATATTCACATAAGAACAGTCTCTTCCTAACTCAACACAGGCTTCATGTTCCAGATCCTGCCTAACTGCCTCAGTGGGAGTAACTCTCCAGCTCTGAATTTCTTTTCCGTACACTGACTCCACATATAGCCATACTGACTATACTTCGAACTGCTTTCCTTGCTGCTTTCTACTATATTTTACCTCACCAACACTTTGAGATCTTTGAGAGTGGGCAGAAAACGACATTTTTCACCCTCAATATTTCTAGCGAAACACTTGCACAGTATGTACTACAGACCCTTGTTTCTACACGTGTGTGTATGGGCGTATCTGAGTGTACATATGTGCGGAAAACAAACCACAGAACACTCACTTCGAAATCTTCCTCCCAAAATAAAAGCGGAAGAAGGGGACTGTGTGGCATTTGTGCAGGGAGGACTAAGCCATCCCCAGTCACCTTCAACCTCATTTCCTCTCACTCTGCCCTAATATTTAGAAACAATATTCTGAAAATTTGGCCTCCTCTCTTTCAGAAAAGATAAACACACATCGTGATTATTTACCAGACTACTTCCGTGCTTTCTCATATTAAAATGAGAACATTTCCAGTTCCTAAAGAAGCTTAAACCCCTGTCCCTGAATGCTCAGAGTCAAGAGAAACCCTCTAAGGTGAGCATTTACTTCCTCCCTGCCCAGCCGCCTGCAGACGCGCAGAGGAGCGTCGGCCGTCTGGAATCCGGAACACCGCCAGCTGCCAGCACGCACAGGTGCCTGCGTGTACAAACACGGGTCCCATTCCTCGCTCTGACTCGGGCGGCCCCTCCCTCAAGAGTGAAGATGGACCTGCGGGCCCTGTGCGCGGTGGTTTCTAGTACCAGCTGCTGCCAAGCACTGGTCCAGACAGGCGGAAGGACGATGTGGCTGCATTTCAAGGTAATTAAGAATGTAAAAGGGAGCCCTCGTGCCACTGGGCATTGAGCAGCATGTGCAAAATGCTCTCCCAGCAGGTACCAGGTGGGCAAGAGGCCAACAATCTCCCCACCCTGTCTCTTTTGGCAAATGAGGCCAAGCTGCTCTGGGGAACATGAATGTAAGGAAGAGTGGCAGCAGGGAGGGGGATTCACTGAGGTGGCCAACACTTTTTGTTCTCCCTTCTGTAGCATCCGTGACATGCTGTTTGCCCCCTAATCCGTCAGCCTGTTGGGACAGCTCCCTCTCCACTCAGCAGGGCTGTCCTCACAGACAGTCGGAAAGGTTATGTGGTCAGTTGCGGTGGCCGTGGAACTTCTCTATGCTTGTGGCTGTGGTTGCAGCAGGCAGCTTGCAATTCCAGTGAGGGCATTCTCTGCCTGTGTCCCTGCCCTTCTATTTCTCTGCCTGGCCACTTCTGATTGGCTCTATTGTCACAAGACTCTTCCCCAGGGTCAGATCAAAGCAAAGCTTGGAAGCAAATGATTTTGCCTCCTCTGATGTTCCCTGCTTCTCATAGTCACCAGAAACACCATCACTGAGAAGTAATATGTCACTGGGGGTAGAATTTTAGCTCTTATAACAACTTTTGGAAGGGTCTTCTTAGAGTTTCTTGATTATCTGTAGAGTTGGTTCTGATATATTCATACCTTCTTCTAGTGCCATCATCTCCTTTTAATTGCCTGGGTCTTTAGTTTCCCCAAGGTGTGCCCATGGGGATGAGGGTGCTTTAATTTCTGTGCTTATATAGATAAGCAAATGGTCAGGATACTCTCTTCTTGTTCTATGGAAAGAATGCTCTAAGCAAGCCTGAGAGAGTTGAGATCCCTAACATGGTTGAAGAGAGCTTTGAGCATTAGAGTCAACCTCAGATGCACATATGACATCTCAGCCATGCCAAACTTCCAAACAACTGTATCCACAGCTTTCTACTTGCTGTTTCTACAACATAGATCAGCCTTGTCCAGTCTCTCCCTGTTTAGATGCTCTCGTTTCAGAGCTCCCAAATTACCCACAGCACTGGGCTTTAGAAACACAAGGACAGTGAGCATCTCATGCAGTATTCTGAGGCTTCTCTTTGGGCAAGAGTGTAGAAAAAGCAGTTTCACAGAAGCAGGGAAGGAAATGAGAAATGACAGGAAAAGAGTGGGCCAATATGTTGTAGCTACTCTATCAGTTACAGTTATATTGACAGAAAATTTAAAAAATATGAAATACAATAAATATGCATATATATGTCCATATACTCATGTACATATATACATGTAATAGTGACTTATAGAAAGTAGTTTCATATAGAAGTCACCCCAGGCTGGCTATCCAGGGCTAATATAATATGGTGATTCTGTTCCAACAAAACTCACAGCTATTTTCAGATCAAAGTTCTACCCTTGCCTTCATATCCTATGGTCCAAGATGTCAGCCTCTGATTCTGAGATGCAGAAAGAAAAGGATAGAAAAGAATAGGGAGAGGGGTACAGACTAGTGATTTCTATGAAAAATTCCTAGAAGCTGCCTCATATTCATCTTATATCCTAAATGTTCAGTCACCTAGAAACAACTTATAAAGGGACTGGGCAATGTAATAATTATCTCGAGCAAGCACATACTCAGCTAAAACCCTACTACAGTGAAAGAAGAACAGAATGGATATTAGAGGACAACTTCACAATATTACTTCAGTGTTAAAGCAGTTTCACTAATTAACTGCGTCATAACATCTTCTATAGTTTTATACAAATATATATGTGTGTGTATTTATACATTTAAATACACCTGTCTTCTCTCTTCTCTTCTATTAAATATCATACTGGATGTTCTAGCTAGTACAATATGACAAGAAAAATAAATAGAAGTTGTTAAGCATAAAACACACACATTTGCCTAAACTATCATGAAGTATTTATTGACAGCACTGTTACAGTTTTTGTGAAAATTGCAGAAGTCTAAGTCAGGGTCCTTTCAGTCACACAATTGAAGTTGTTTTCTGAAAGAAGCTATCCTGAAGGATCAACAGCTACTCAAAAGAAGAGTTAAAAAGTATTATAATGTCAGCTTTTCAGAACACCTCTCTCCAGCACTCAACTTGCCCATCAACTTCCCTACAGAACATATCTTCCTGGATTCCCACAAGCATGCATGTGCAGCACTAAACCAGCCTGGCCTCTCCTGAGGAAACCTCATCTCTAGAACTTCGTAGCTACAGCTACTGGAATCACTATCACATTGTCCATCTCAAAGTCTAGAATGCATCCTTCATCTGGACTTCACCTTGACTTCCTACAATTAATAACCTGCCAAGATCCATCTCCCTCCACTCGTTTCCACCAACATTACCATTACATGACTCCAAGCAACCATTATGAAAAATTGACTATATCCCTGATCTCATCTTGGTTTCTGGGATTGGCACAATTTTACAGGAAAAATAGAAATATAATGTGATGATTGTTTTATTAGAAGAAAGAGCAAAATACAAAGGAAACAGAAGAGGAAAATTATTCTGGTTTTGATAGGGATAGTCTTTTGAGAAATGCTTTGAGAAATAGAACGTCTTCAAAAATAAATGTTGGCTAGAAAAGGACACTAAGTAGAAGAAATTGCATAAACAAAAGAAAGGTGTTTTCCAAAACCATAGTGGTCAAAGCTGAACAGCTGGTTCTGTGGGCTGTGTATTCATTTGCTAGGGTCACCATAATAAAGCACCACAGATTGGATGGCTTAAACAGCAGACATGTATTTTCTCATAGTTCTGGAAGCTAGGAATTCAACATCAAGGGTTGGTTCTTTTGAGGACTTTTTTTTTTTTTTGGTTTGCAAATAGCTATCTTCACCCTGTGTCTTCACATGGCCTTCTTTCCCTTCTGCGAATGTGTGTCCTAATAGCTCTTTCTTTTTTTTTTTTTTTTTTCAAGTAAGCAATAATTTTCCCCAGCTGCAAGATATAAGGGCCTATTAATTTTTGTGATTTTTCGTATTATACAATGGGACACACACATGTACATGTGCATCTATGTGCATCAATGCATAAACAGTGAGATCATCACCACAGGCACGTCACACAGTTACTGTTTGTATGTATGCGTGTTTGATTAGAACACTTAATAATCACTCTCATCAGATTTCCAGAACAAAACACTGTTTTGTTAACCATAGTCCCCAGGCTATATATTAGACCCCCAGTTATCTTTTAAATGGAAAGTTGTATCCTTGACCGGTACCTCCTCATCTCCAAACCCAAGTACTGGCAACAACTATTTTACTCTGCTTCCATTAGTTTGACTTTTTCTTTTTATATATATATATGTGTGTATATATATATATATATGTTACATGTATATTTATATATGTGAACATATGCGTAAATATGATATTATATAGTATTTATCTTTCTGTGCCTGGCTTATTTCACTTAGCATAATGTCCTCCTGGTTTGTCACGAGTGGCAGGATTTCCTTCTTCTTTAAGGGTGGATAATAATTTTGTATGTATACATCACTCACGAGGTGCTAGAAGTGCTCACAGAGAATGACAACTATGTTAGGGCTGTTGCAGAAGAGAAATCTGATCTGGGTACGAGGGGCCCTAGAAGACTCTGGAAGTCTTTTCCATAGATCTGTTTTCTGGAAGTGGAAAGGAGCTTACTAAACATCCATGCTTCCCTTCCAGTAGCACCCAGAGGAGGCCCAAGTTTATAATGTCCATTGTTCACATGCTTTGAAAATCCTGGAGTTAGGGGGACTTCTGTACTCCTCACTTGTCTGTGATTTGATGCATCCTTGCATGTAATAAATGGATAGGTTGAGTCTTGAATGGCATGGCCTTGATGCCGCAGTAAAAATGTTGAAATCTGCATGGGATGAAATAATTCCATCAGGGGAATTTGGGTGTGGGTGCATCGGATCCAGAGGGATCCAGAAGGCACTGAGCATTTCTTCACTATCACCCTAGAGGGGGCCCTGGTGCTCCTGCTCCACATTGTTCTGTGGCTCTAGTTTCAAACGTCAGTAAATTCAATTCTTGCCTATGGGATGAGACTTGAGAAGAAATGAAAATGGTTTCTCTTGTTTATAAGCATCTCCTTTGCCAAGCCTCTAAAAGTGTCATTGGAGTGGAGACGATCTTTTACAAAAGACATTATCTCTATTAGAAGGCAGTTCTTCGTATTTGTAAATACTTTTATTTACTAAGCTTTCTCACATGCATTATCTGCGGTCCTCCAGCCATCTGTGGCTTTTTACATCTCAGAGTGAATCTTGCTTTGATGCACACAGAGCCTTCCCATGCTCTTTTCCCCGTTGGCTTATACACTCTTCCAGTACTTCTCTTTCATAGCACCATTATGCTGGAGTTGTTATTACCTGTTCTTCCATAGGTCTTAGTCCTGTAAGGATGGGACTAACTCAGCTTTGGCATCTGTCCTGTCTCAAAGCCTGGTATCATTTCTGGCACAAAATGAGCATTAACTAAAGACTTGTTGAATAAATGATGCATAACGGACAGTCTTGACTTCAACCCTGTGGTAAGATAGGTAGTATCAGTCTCATTGTACCAATGAATTCGGAAAACTTAAGTGGTTTTCCAAGAAACTTAAGTGGTTTTCACAGGTTGGATACTCTGAATAAAGTCTGATTCCAAAGCTTTTGTGCTTCTGGCCTCTGTATCACAGCTTTCTCTACTAGTAACATGAATTGAGTCTTTGGGACCTTAGTAATCCTGATATTGACACTCTGGTTAGATTGTCCCCTTTGTAACAGAGGATGGAGATGGATCTGAGAGAACGAGAATATTTCTACATGGTAGAAAGAAACAAAAAAGTATCATTTGGCCTACACACACTGCTAAATTAATTTTTTAGGCAAGGCGGGATGGCTTTTTGAGGAATCTTCACCACAAGTCTGCTTGTAGTTAAGACTGATGAGACCAGAGGTGTGAATGGTGTGGGCATTGTCATCCCAGTGGATTTGGGGCTGCAGTCTGCATACGTGTAATTAAGCTGATTAGAAATTGATCTTGGAAATTAGTAATTTATATGTAGATATGGGGCTATACAGATATATATATATATATATATATATATATATATATATATATATATATATATATATGTATGTATGTATGTACAAGGAAGAGAGTGGGGGAAGAGGAGACAGAAGGTGGCACCAATCATGGGCAGAGGAGCGTGACAATCTGCCTAGGCCATGTGGCTGACACCCTCCTGACGCTTGTTTTGACTTCTCTCTAACTGTACAACCGGTGTATGCAGATGACTTTACATCTCAGAGTAAAATGTGCGACAGCAACGTGTTAAGCAAATGCAAACAAAAATATGCTTCCCCCACTCCAAACAAATCTCTCACATGTCACGATGATGCCATGGCATGGCGAGAGACAGGAGACAGCGACCACCGGGAACCAGATTTACTCAGCGTTTGTACTGCTCTTCGGCAGCAATGTGTGTGCCCTGGGAGACCAGCCGCGGCCACGTTGCTCTGCGTGCTCTTGCCTGGGCATAGCAAGCATGCGATTTCATTCACTCATGCAGGCAGGAAAGTATTACTCATCAAATTTGTTCAACAGGCGTGGTGCACCTGCTGTGTTCCAGGCAGAGACAGGCAGTAAAGGTCGTGTGCCGGCTGCAGAGACAAGCCATGTGCATATCCTGTCTTCTTCATAGTTTCTCTGCTTTTGCTCATGCATGTCCCTTAGCCCGGTATGCTGCCATGCTACTGTCCCCCATGGAAAGCTTTTCCCATTTCTGACGGGCCAGCCCCGAGCATGTCCTTTCATGCTTCACCATTCCTCTGACAGTGAGAATTCATCATTCTCCCCCTGATGCTCCAACTGCATGACGCTTCTGTTCTGAAGCAGCACAGTAGGTATTTGGTAAATGCTCCTGCTGCCGCCTTATTTCTTCTGTATTTTTCCCAACTCCCCAATGCTTGTGGACCAGATCGTCCCTAGTTTGGGGAAAATTCTAACAGGAGTAGCAAGTATATGAGTGGCTTAACCCTCGTGAAAGGGAGCCTTATAATTAAGTTTGTAAATCTGGCTCCCTTGGCTCAAACATAGCTGCAGGGCTCCAAGGTGCTTTTCTCAACACTCCTTTCGGAACTAGAATCATGACAAGGATTCTGCTCTGTTCTCCTCCAGGATGGTGCAGCAATGGTAGATGAGAGTGTGGAATCAGAAGGGCTTCAAATGGCTCTGCCATTTATTTAATGTGTGACTTTTGGCAAGTTCCTTAATATATCTGTGCCTAGGTTTCCCCATCTTTAAAATGGGGATAATAATAGAAAGTATTTTATAGGATTGAGTGGGGATTAAATGTGTTACTGCAGGCAATTACTTGAGACACTGCATGGCGTATAACATATGTTGAAGAAATGCTAATCGTTAGATATTATTCTCCAAAGGCAGCAGTTCCTACCTGGAGTTCACTGTGACAAACCACTGGTGTTTCCTTCTAATCCGATTTATGCTCTGAATCCTGTGAGGTCCAGTTTTACAAAAAAGTCATGGTTGAGAGCAGCCTTCCAATCCTAGGAGTTTTGAAAGGTCATTTGGAATTAGATCTCAGAACTGGAGTTTCAATACTTTTAACCACCACTGGGTGCCTGGGAGAAGAGACTTAAACTCCCTAACCTTTTATTTCAACCTAAAAAAGAGTGGTGATCTATACCCTCTGAGGGTTGCTATGATCGCTGAAGGAGCGTTGTGAGACTGAGTGAGTAAATAACGTGTGGACGTGTCTGGCATCCTGTGTGAACGTCTTAATAAATGTTTATTTCATTCTTTTATTATAAAAAAAGGTTTTCATGGCCACTAAATATGACAAACCTGGGGAGCCCTGTGAGTTATAACACCAAACATCAATGTAGAGGGTGGTTTTCAAAGTGCCAGGTATGGGTTCAGGCTCACGCACACGCACACGCACTCACACGCACATGCACACACACGATTGATCTAGATACCGAAATCAATGACTTAATCGTGGCAGCGGCCTGGGAGGGCAATACTCTCATGAGATGAGGAAGCAGAGGAGGATGGCTTCTTAGACTGGGATGTCACACAGGTTCTGTGCTTGTCTTTCTACGCACCTACACTGGTCACAGTTCCAGCTTCCATGAGGACTAAGTCTTATCCCCCAAGCCCAGCAGTGGCAGGCACCTGCTGCCGCCTCACCCTTCACAGCTTTCTTCTCTTTGGGCTGGACCCTGTGCACAGGCTTTTGTGCTGGAGAGTCTGATCTCATGACCCACCCTTTGCCTGGCCATTCTTCAACCTGTCTTCATCCCAAATATCTACCCAACTGTGTCCCTGGAGCTAAGGCTTGCTTGAACTATGCTTTGTGACCATCGTGTCTGGGGTAGTCTGGTTACCTTCAATAGTGTCTGTCTCTGCTACCAAATGGGTCCCCCTCCTGTATTTCCTGCCCTAAAGAACTTGCCCTTTTGCAGTCTGACCCTCCCCACCTGTGAGGCTGCTGGTGGCAGAGTTCCCAGCATGTTGTCCAACCCAGTGGCTGTGTCATTGTGTCTGTCATTGTTCCAGGTGCTGGGGCTCTTGTGTATACTGTTAGGCTGGCCCAGAAGGACAAAATGGCGGCCCAGAAGGACAAAATGGCTGCCATACCCGGGAAAAAGGAAGCTGACGAAACCACACCTGGAATCACAGGACCAATCCCCAATCGCGACGTATGAAGCCCGCGAATTTTTTTTGCTTAAAGAGCGCACTTCCCTTTGTTGGGGCGCGACTTCCTGGGCCCCGTTCTGCGGACCGGAGAACCTCGCCCGGGTGCGCAAACCCCAATAAAGCCCTGGCTATTCGACTTTTTGTCTAATTAACTTTCTTTCCTCGCGGAGCTCAGAAAAAACCTTTCATTTTGGTGCCGAACCCGGGAGGAGTTGTTGTCTGCTTAGGACCGCTCCTCTCCCTGCTCCCCGAGGAGGCCTCGTGGCCACCCCTCCCGTCCAGACTACGAACCAGGGTAAGTGCCACTGTCCCAAATTTTTTGGTCCCCAACCGCTGAATCCGGGCCCCTGGGTACTGATACCGAGAGACTGCTCTCACGACAAATCGCAGCGCTGCGTCAGGGTGACCTCTCGGAGAGGAGAGGCTGCTCTCCTCCTCCGTTTCCGGGATCTGAGCGTCAGAGGAGACGTCCCTGCACTCAGACTCCCATTTTTCTGACCCGCTCAACAGATTGGGTTGAGGGACGCCAATTCCCTATCTGTTGTTCCTTGGGGACCAAAAATGGGAGGGCAAGATTACGGCCAGGCCGTTATACCAGCCCGACACTTTCAAATTCGCTACCCTGATGGACTCAGACAATTTCTGCAGACGGACGGGGAAATGGTCTGAGGTTCCCTACATCCAGGGCTTTTGCACTTTGCGCTCCCGCCCCCACCCCTGCCGTCGGCGCTCCACTGCCCTGGTTCTCCTTGCCCGCGGCGGTTCGGAGCCTGGCCGACCTTCCCAACCCTCTGCTCCAGAGCTTCCTTCCGCCTTCTCTGACTTCCCTGAAGGTCTCGCCTCTCCTCCTCCTCCTCCTCCCTCCCCCTATCAGCCCCAGCCAAGCCCTCCTACTCCTACTCCTACTCGGGCTTTGTTCCTTAACAGACTAACCGAGGCCATGTTACTCCGTACCCGCTTAGATCCAACATCTAATGCTGGGGGGACTGTTTTGGCTACTCATTTTATCTCCCAGTCAGCCCCAGACACCCAAAAAAACTGAAAAAGGCCAAGGATGGTCCCCAAACCCCCATCCGAGATCTGGTGAATATGGCATTTAAGGTTTTTAATAATCGGGAAGCAGAGGCTGAGGCTGCCCGCCAGGCACGCTTGCAGCAAAGGGTAGCCCTGCAGACCCAGGCTATGCTGGCAGCCCTGCGGCTGGTGGCAACGGGGGCAAAGCCCAACCCCGGCCGCCAAGGAAGCCTTGCCCAGACTGCCGGCAGCT